>JALCCG010000464.1:0-10566 GCA_023212695.1 Sporisorium sorghi | reverse complement strand
TTTTAGTCGAGAGTTAAAATTTGGTTCCGCATACCGCTTAAAAAAATCAAAACCCCTTCCCTTTTTTTTTTTTTTTTTTTTTTTTTTTTTTTTTTTTTTTTTTTTTTTTTTTTCTTCTTCCACAGCATCGGGGCAAAGTTCGCACTGACCGAAATGAAGGTGCTCATCATCAGCGTACTTGCGCGCTTCCAGCTGTCGCCCGAACCAGGCGTGTCGATCAAACAGCACCAGGCGCTCATCGTGCGCCCACGTGTCGAGACGTCTTCCGGTGGCCCAGCGGCGGGTCTGCCGTTGCGCATCAAGCGCTTCTTGCCCCACAAAGCCGTCGTCTGAACGTCTTGTTCTTGTTCTCAAATACCACTGCATCATAGAACACAATCCGAAATGGGAATTCATCGACTGCAATGCTTGCGAGATAGACATCCGGGTCGTGTCAACTAGAAGTACAACTGTGCGTTCAAATCCTTCTCCCCACCATCGCGGTCGCTAATCAGCAACCAGCCGATCTGAATCAAACACCGCCATGCTGAGGCGGCACCAGCCCAGACCGCTTCGACACATCAGCCAGCACCTCGGCCAGCTGCTCGACATCCTCGACCGTCGCGAGCGACCACACCTCGTACCCGGAATCCGAGTGATCGCCGCGCGCCTCCTTCTGCTTGTCCCTGTACGCCAGCTCCTTGCTCAACAAGTGCGCACACGCCCGCCCCGGCCCCAGACACACAAACCGCTCCACGCCCTGCGCCAGCAACGTGTCCACCGAGCTCAACCAGTGCACGGGACTTGTAAACGCCCCCGCCAAGCTCTGCCGGATCTCCTCGCTGTTGGTCACAACACTGCCATCCTTGGATGACACGAGCGACAGCCCCTGCGGATCGGACAGCGGCATGCTCTTCACCGCCGGACGCAAAAAGTCCGAGGCCTCGAGCATCAGACTCGAATGGTACGCTCCGGACACGGGCAGGTTGACGGCGCGTGCGCCCAAATTCTTGGAGCGAAGACGATCGCAGCAGTACGAGACGCCGACGAGCGTGCCGGACAGCACGATCTGGAGCTGACTGTTGATGTTGGCCACCTCGACCACTTCGTCGCGCGCCACCGAGGGCACTTTTCCGTTACGAATGTCGTTCGCCACCTGCTCCACTTGCCTGATGACAGCATTGAGCTTGCCGGGACGCACAACGACGCCCGACATTTGCGTACGCTTCCATCCGGGCTGCGTCTTGGTCTCGTCGTTCGTGGCAGTGGCGCCTTCCTCCTCATACAGCAAGTCGGCGCCCTTGCCATGGCCTGCGTTGGCAAAAGCCCAGGTCTCGTAGATGCTCTCGGGCTTCTTGCAGCCAGGAGGGAACAGCACGGGGTGGTTGGCGGTGTAATGCGAGGCCACCAGGCCACGGTGGCGCAACAGGCGCACGGCGTCGTGCAGGTCCATTGCACCGGAACCCACGAGAGCTGCGTAGACACCCGAGCCGTGACCAGCCGCCCACTGGACGTGGTCCTGGACGAGATCGATGGAGAACTCCTTGCGAAGCACCTGCAGCAAGGCGAGCGTGCACGTGAGAATGGCGGGCTGTGCGTTTTCGGCGCGGGTCAGCTCGAGCTGGTCGCCAGAAAAGACAAGGTCCCTCAACCACCCCCTGCGACTCCTCGCTACAGCCGTGCCGCTTGCCAGCAGACCCTGTCTGGGATCGAGATGACGTGTCTTGGCGAGTTCGGCTTCGAATCGTTCCCTCTGCTCGGAGCTGGTGGCGCGGTCGCCCTGGATGAAGTGGTGAGAGTGAATGCCCGGTGTCATCATGAGCGCCTCTTGCGCCTGGTGCCAGATGGACCTCGCTGAGCGGAAGGCCTTGTAGAGATCCTTGGACATGGCGACGTATTGAGATCCTTGTCCTGGAAAGATGAGCGCCGTCTTCTTGCGCACGATACCGATGCCAGGATGACCTTGACCTACACCGGCGGTGGCAGTGCCGGCAAGGGGAGGTTGCGTGCCGGGAGCGACAAAGGACGAGGGGGATGAAAAGTAGGTATGCTGCGCAAGAGGATGGTCGCTGCGGGTGGAGGGCGAGTAGCGATGTTCGCAACGATGTGCGTGCTGTTGATCTGTCCAAGAGGATGGGGTGGATGCTGCTGGACATGGTTGGGACAGAGGGAATGCTGCGCTGCTGCTGGAAGAGGAGGATGGACGTGGGACGCCTGGTGTGATTTTGCGTTTGCCATAGTTTGCGACAGCGCCTTTACCTGCATTTCCCATGACAATGGCCGCACTCGATGGTTTTGAATGAGAGCTTGTGCCGGTGCCGTCTGGATTTGCAGCTACGGGCCCACCTTGACTCTTTGCTCCGCCGCCAAAGGCCCAAGCGTCGTCGAGCTGATCCGCGGGCGCACTCGCAGATTGAGAGCGTTCGGACGAGGATGTGTTGAGGCCAGCTTGGCCGGTGCCTGGGCGTGACGGTGTAGTGCTGCGAGTGCTGGAGCTGCTGGCCGCTTGGCTGTCGTCCGAAGTGGATGATGATGCAGCTTGGCTCGCCTTTGTGGGTGCAGATGAGAGCAAAGGGTGTGCGGACGGTCCGAGGGTGCGATAGCGGGCGACATAGGCGGTCGAGTTGCGAATCTGAGCCAGCGATTGGCGGCTGCTGCTGGCGATGCTGGAGGAGAGCGCAGCATTGGACGCAGCAACAGCGGTGGACGAGTGTCTTGATCGCGAAGGGCCGGCGAGTGGAGTCTTGGTGGAGTGTGACGCCGAGGCGAGCAGCAGCTCCCTCGCTGCGCCGCGCTGCGAAGCAAGCATGTTGGCAAGTGATTGAGTGGAGAGTGCCTCGTGACTGAGTCGGAAGCGATCCGCTGGATGCGGCTGATCGATACCGTTGCTTGCGAGTGTGCTTTTGACGATGCTATGAAGAAGGATGCTGCATTCTGAGGGTGATCCGATGCAATGCTGACGAAGAAAGGCTGTGATGGTGATGGTGAGTGAAGAGAGAGAGGCTGTGACGGAAAGGAACGCAGGATCTCCCTGATCGTCGAAGCTGTGAACCGCCGCAAGAAGCGAGCGTGTCGGTGATGCAACAGACAGCCAAAGTGCGGAGACAGAGGCAGAAAGAGAGCGCGTGTGGGTGACTGTATTTTTTAGCGGGGGGGAGCGAGCTCTCTCCGATGCGCGGCGTGTTTTTACCGGACCGCTTGTGATTTTTTCGTTGAACCGGTGCGGTCATCGGTTGGCTTCCGCTTTCAAAAAAGACAAGTCAGTCGAGTGAAAAAGCAGCAGCAGCAGCCTAACTAGCCTCGCCTCGCCTTGACTCGATCGTGGGGTTAAAGTTGCACTCTCCCGCTGACTACAGAAGCGGTCTGAACCCGATATTTCACAAGGCAATTTTCAGATTCGACTTTTGTCATCACACGGCCGACATCGTCACAAGCAGAGGACAAAAAAATTGCGAATTTACTCCCATTTTTGTTAGAGCTTCGGATCGTGCCGACGGAGCGCTCAACCGAAGATCCCGTTGACCAAAGAAAAAGTAAGCGGCTCGGCCGCTGCGAAAGAAGAAAAAAAAAAAAAAAAAAAAAAAAAAAAAAAAAAAAAAGGTTGTCATTTGTCGAAAAAAATTCTTGGCTTTCAGACGGATGCAGTCACCAAACCACAAGGGGACCTCGAAGTTCTCTGGAGCAGCTTGCACCCCTCTTTACGCGACGTGTGGACACCGCGAACCACGCCGTTGCGTGCTAAGCGATCGATTGCGGGTCGGCAATCCCGAACAAGGAAATGCAGATCGTCGGGAATGCCGGTGACTGGTTGGTACTGTAGGTTGCTGTACTGTATGCAAGCACTCTCCGGAGACAAGCGACAAGTGACAGTGACATCGGAGTTTATGCGAGGCCATGCAGGAATGGAAGAAGAAAAAAAAGTGTTCTTTCGTTTGATCGATTGGCAGGACAACCAACAAGGCTGCTTACTCGTCACAAATGTCACAGATCCATCACATGGTTGTCACGTTTATCGCCTTGCTATCTCCTTAGCTCCATCCTTTGCCATCTCACCACGCACACACTTTCGCTCGCTCCGAGTCAACCACGACTTGGTGCTTCGAAACCTATAATTCACCACCAACATGTCGACATGATCCAGACCCTTTCCTCCATCACTCACAGCCATTAGGCATCACCACTCCTCCAATCTCGTCGTCTTCCACCAGCATGGTCGCAATGGAGACGCAATCCGAGCAGACTGCTGCTTCTGCCACTCCTTGTCAACCCAAGCAGCCACTCTACAATCAAGGCAAACTCGGCAAAGTGCGCCAGATCGTAGGCGTTGCCGCGCTGTGCATGGCTATGCTTCTCACCCAAGCCGCGCTCGGCCAAACCATCGTCCCCTTCCTCAGCATCGCTCGAACCTTCGGCATCGAGGATTCCGAAGCCCAGCAGTCGTGGTTCGCCGCTGCATTCTCCCTCACCGTCGGCACCTTTGTGCTGCCAGCAGGTCGCGTCGGTGACATTGTCGGTCACAAGCCAATCGTCATCTTTGGCTACGCTCTTCTCTGCATCTGGTCCATGATCGCCGGCTTGACGCACTACACCGGCTCGTACATCTTTTTCGACGTCTGCAGAGCCATGCAGGGCGTGGCATGCGCCGTTCTGCTGCCAAACTCGCTCGCGATTCTCGGTAGGGTGTTTGCACCGGGCACCTTCGCCAAGACGCTCAGCTTTTCCTTCTTCGCCGCCACTGCGCCCAACGGCTTCGTGACCGGTGCTCTCTTCACCTCGCTGTTTGCCATCAACGACAGCTTGGGCTGGGAGTGGGGCTACTACACTATGGCCATCACCGCCGCCTTCCTCGGTGTTGTGTGTGCAGTGGTGCTGCCTAACGAACAGGAGATGCGCGCCGTCAGCGCATCTTGGAAGCTCGACTCGAAGGCCGACGCTTCCGACGGCGCATCGACGCCTGCATCCCTTGAAGATGTCGCGCAAGCCAAAGCGCCGCTCTGGAAGCGACTCGACCTCTTCGGCATGGTCACCGGCGTCACGGGACTCGTTCTCTTCAACTTTTCCTTCAACCAAGCCCTTGTGGTGGGCTGGGCCACCGTCTACGTCTACGTGCTCCTCATCGTCGGCGTCCTCTTCATCGCCATCTTCATCTACGGCGAGGGCAAGGCGCTTTACCCTTTGCTGCCAACCAGCGTCTTGAACAGCGCCTCGGGCTCGCTCATCCTCATCTGTCTCGGCTGCGGATGGGCCAGTTTTGGCATCTGGATCTTCTTCCTCTCCCAGATGCAGCGGATCATCCGCGGATACTCGGAGCTCTTCACCGTGTGCACCTACGTCCCCTGTGCCGTTTTCGGTATCATTGCGGCGTTCAGCTCGGCCCAGATCCTGGGCAGGACCAGCCCGGCGTTTGTCATGCTGCTTTCCCTGCTAGCTTTTTGCATCGGAACTTGTATCGCCGGCAATGCGCCCGTGCACACCCCGTCGCTGCCGTACATCGCATCCGGCATCATGCCGTTCGGCATGGACATGTCGTTCCCCGCAGCGAGCATCATTCTCAGCGATCTGCTGCCCGCGCATCAACAGGGTACCGCCAGCAGCATCGTCAATACCGTGGTCAACTACAGCATTGCTTTGGGCTTGGGTTTCGCAGGTGTCGTCGAGTCGCACGTCTACGATGGCGGTAGGGACGAGTTGAAAGGGTACCGCGGGGCGTTCTACGTGGGCATGGGTTTCTCGGGCGCTGGTGTGGCGTTGGCGCTGCTCAACTGGGGGCTCCATTTGAGGCAGAGTCGAAAGAACAAGGCTGAAGCAGCGCAGGGGCACAAGCAGGCTTGACACGAGTCATCATTTTGTATGCTATCGATCAATCACGAGCATCGTACAGCATCTTGACATCGCCATGCGACTGGATTCGGGGGTGAGTCTGAGTCGAACAAAGGCTGTGCACTGCTACACGAGTCACATTGTCCTGCTAGCCATCCGGAGCAGCGCTCAGAACGGCGTTCCCACTGCAGGGAGGGCGGGCCTTGTTTGGCAAAGAAGCAAAGCGCCGCGTGCAAAAGGCACCGAATGAGCAGCTCAGCTGTTTGCGCTGTTGGACGCGCCGTACATAGAGCCCACTTGCAGAATTCAGCGGCGGCAGATGCGGCCCCGACTTGATCACGTTTGGTGGGGACGCTTTGGCTGAGGCTCGACGTATGCACAGCCGAGCCGGTGACTCTTGACGTGTGAGAGTGGTCGCAGCTGAAACCCCTTGCGCGGAGCACTGATCCTCTCACGGAGCAGCAGCAGCAGCTGAATGCAGAGCAGCCGTTGTCGTCGTCTCCCGGTTCACAGTCGATCACCACCGCCATCCCACACTCAGTCTAGAAGCCTACTGAGTAGAGCAACAGCGTTGCATTCCGGACCACGTCTCAAAAGGCAAAGTGAAGCTGCGCCCCAGCTCAATGGTCGGTGTCCAGCACGTCGGCACAGCATCAAGAAGCCCGTCTTCACAGTCGTCGTAGCAGCTGTGCCCGCGTGGACACTTCAGCACATTCCATCCCATTCTCACACACCACAACCACACCCCCCTTAAAAACAAACGAACGTAGCATTTCCACCCATCTCTTCCCTACAACAACACCACCTTCACTGATCAATATCAAGCACGATCCTGCCAGCAATCTTGCCGCTCTGCATATCGTCGTACACCTGGGGCAGCTGGGAGAGGCCGAGCGTCTTGAAGTGCGTCCTAACTTTACCGGCGGCCGCGATGTCCAGGGCTTCCTGGGCGTCCTGCCTGTTTCCCACGTACGACCCGACCACCCTAACGGACCTGAACACGGTAAAAAACACATTGGCTTTGATATCAGCCTTACCCGGAAGGCCGACGGCGACGAGGACGCCGCGCGGGCGGATGTAGTCGAGCGCCTGTTCGTAAGCTGCTGCGCCGCTGGCGGCGACGACGGCAGCCTGCGGGCCGAAGCCGTCTGGAGTGGCGGCTTTGATATCGTCGACGAGGTTCTTGGAGGTCTTGAAGTCGATGAAGCGCTCTGCGCCGAGGCTCTCGCAGAGCTGTTTCTTGTCGGCGCCCGTGTCGATGGCGATGACGCGGTAGCCAGCAGCGACGGCGTACTGGACGGCGAGGTGGCCGAGCCCGCCACCGGCACCGGGGATGGCGACCCACTGACCGGGAGTGAGCTGCGCCTCCTTGAGCGCCTTGTACACGGTAACGCCCGCACACAGGATCGGCGCGGCCTGGTCGAGCGGCAGCTCGTCCGGGATGATCGACAGATGGTTCGCATACGACACGGCGTACTTCTGGAACGAGCCGTCGACGCTGAAACCCGAGCACTGCGCATGCGGGCAGTTGGGCTCAGCTCCCGTGCGGCAGAACGAGCAGTTCAAGCACGACGTAGCGATCCACTTGATGCCCACGCGGTCGCCGATCTTGACAAACTGGTCAGCACCCTCGCCGAGCGCAACGACGACACCGGCACCCTCGTGTCCGCCGACGAGCGGCAGCTTGTTGTCCAAAGGCCAGTCACCGAGCATGGCGTGCAGGTCGGTGTGGCAGACGCCCGAGTAGATGACGCGCACGAGCGCCTCGCCTCGCTTGAGTTCCTTCTGGATGGGCACCTCTTTGACCGAGACGGGACCGCCCTGCTTGTCGAAGATGGCGACGCGGTTCTGGCCAGAGACCTGGAGCTGCTGCTCGCGAGGGTCGGCGTGAGAGTGGGAGGAGGTAGCAGCGGGAGCCATTGTTGCTGATGGTAGTTGTTGATGGTGGTGGTGCGGAGCGTAAGTGTGTGTGTGTGTGTGTTTGAGTGAAGAGCTGTGTCTGCTGAGTGAGTGGGAAAAGGCGTCGAGGGGCTGCTCCTTTTATGCTTTCGAAGGTGGCCAGGAGGAGCTTGCTTCGCTGCGGCGGCTCCGTAGCACACTCTGCTTCAGGACAAAGTACTCTGCGGAGGAGCACCCTCCTCTCCTTCAGGTCGACTGCCGCCTAGCCAAAGACAACATCCGCTAGAAGCGCGCACCTCTGCCACCGTCACACGCCCTACAATGTGATGTCGCGCGAGTGGCCTGTGATCTTAGCGAACATCACACTTGTGACGGAGCGGGAAGGGCGATTGTTCGACCAACCGGTGCACTGCCGCCTTTTCCATGTGTTGCACTCGACAAAGAAAGGCGGCAGAGGCAGCTGTTGCCGAGAGTGCGGGCAAGACGCTTGACAGCTGCTGAGTCGCATTCTCGGTGCTCAGCGGAAGCTCGCGAGCAACCGTGCACGGGGCAGAGTTGCAGCGGCACACGACACACCATGCGAAGTTCCAAGGCAACGGCAGGGGACTGGGAAGAGCTGCCAAACACGGCCAATTGGAGAGCACATGTGCAGTGCAGCAACAGGGGGGAAAGAAAGTGCGCCAGCCTCCCGCAACTCTTGTTGCAGCACCGGCCAAATTCTCTTGTCCGTGTCGCTTAGCCGCTTCGCCGACGCTTCCCCCGCACTTTTTGGGGGAAAGCTCTGTTTGCACACTCGCGCAAGCTTGGAGCCGAGCAGGTCCAGACTGTGAGAGTATGTCGTGTGAGAGGCTAGCCCTGTCCTCCTTCAAGCAGAGTCACTCTTCGAAGCCTGTCCTCGTGGACAAGGGTCTGCTGGAGAATATAGGCGCATAGACCACATCTCTCTGTCAACGAACCCATGACCGTTTCCATTGTCGTGACTTTACAGAGGCGTGCTGTCTTTCCCCGCTTCTCTCTGCCGTGATTCCATCTATCGAATTCGTCCCTGCGTTCCAGAACCGATAGCGATAACCACAACCAAAGGGTCTCTCTTCCTATCCATGTTCCTCGCCGCAAAAACACTGAGCAGCTCTACACACCGCAACTGGTGGTGACAACACTCCATCTGCGGCCATAGAACCGTGAAAGCACCGCATCCCGTCCGATCTGCGAAGTTAAGCACGGTATCGCCCAAGTCAGTACTGCGGTGGGGGACCACGCGGGAATCCTAGGTGCTGCAGTTGGTGCCTCTTTTTTTTCCGCTGGCGTTCACGATCAACGGGCTCACTTGCATTGAGAGCCGCACACGCACAGGGATACCAGAGGTGAAACGCATGCATGTGATACACGTCTACTCGTCGTTACATTGAAACCCCGTTACTTGAACTCGTATCTTCGTGGAAACTTAGCAGTGAAACTCTGCCGACGCCTTGAGGCTGCGCTGGTTGGCCTGGTCTCTACCGGCACGACGACGACGCAGTAGCAACGCAAACCCTCGTCAGTATTTGGCTTTCTCAGGCTTGAACAAAACAGTCGGTGGAGACTTACGCAGAGGCAACGGCAATGGTGCCCGAAGCAATAGCTTCCGTGGCGCCGATCATCTTGTTGTAGTCTTCGATCGTCGTGAGCGTGGCGTCGCTGATGGGTGTGCGTTTGGCGAACCTCGCTAAAAGCGCGCGCGAGGGCGGGTATGCGTATACGCCCCTGCGTGAGGCGGCGCGTTTGGTCCATCTCGTTGAAGGGTAGGGTAGGCTGCTGCTCGCTTCGCCTTCCGCCGCCGATGCTGGTTGTGGAGCCGCATTCGACTGCGCACCATCGTCGTCAGGAAGAGCAAGGACGGACGATGCATCGTCCGCAACCTCCTCCGGCGCTACACCCTGCCCTTGCTGCGCGCGCCCGCGCCGTGCCGCACATATGGCCTCCTTCACCCTCGCGTCCTCTGTACCAATCTTTTCGTCAGTAACACTTGATCACCACATGTTTTGCAAGGCGATGCAACTCACTCTCAGCCTTCTTGGCCGCATCTCGACTCTTGGACCTCAAGTTCATCGTCTGGTACGTGATCGCCGCCGCGCCCACGCCCACCGCCGCCGTCGTGCCGTACGCCCCGGAGACCGATTTGCGCTTCAGCCCGGACCCCAAAAAGTTGTCCGCGCCCAGGTTGAGCTTCTCGGGCGCCTTTTGCACGGCTTTCTTCACCTGCATCTGTGTGGCCGACAGCGAGTGCGTCAGGCGTTCCAGCGGCTCGGCGAGTGGCGGGATCAGGCGCTCGTTGGTGGATTCGACGGCGGACTCTAGGCCTCCCGCGTGGATGGGTGTGGTGAGTGCGAGTAGCCACGTGAGCAGGTGCAGCAGGAGCAGGGGAGAAGGGTGGCGCATGCTCGTCGTTCGGTCTGCGTAACAAGTCGTCAAGAATCGTCCAAGTCGAGAGAAAGGTCGTGTCGGGGCAATGCTTATGTACCAAATAGCTCGGCCCGGACAAGTAGAAGATAAGCGCTGTGGCTGTAGCGCCTCGCTGATGAAGTAGGGCGCACACTCTCCGTCACAACGCCTTACACGGGGACGGGAGAAACAGTGAACCCTCGATCGTGATCGCTTCCGCCGGTCTGACCTCCCCCCTCCCTCTTCAGACACCGGCCATAGGGCTGGCAACGAACCGGTATGAAGCCCTCTCTTGCTGTTGGCGGCTGCTGGCGTTGCCGTGTAAGCTGGGAGGGGAGAAAAAAAAAAAAAAAAAAAAAAAAAAAAAAAGGAGGGTTGCTGGCGATTCGGTGCGCAAGGCCCGAAATGTTTTGCGGTGTGGGGGGGGGGTTTGAGACTGTTCCAGTC
>JALCCG010000463.1:650-10758 GCA_023212695.1 Sporisorium sorghi | reverse complement strand
GGGGGGGGGGGGGGGGGGGGGGGGGGGGGGGGGGGGGGGGGGGGGGGGGGGGGGGGGGGGGGGGGGGGGGGGATGGATGGATATGAACAAATGTTACACACACACACATACCGGCATCGATGCGATTCGACTACGCTACGCAGCATCTTTCAGTACTACCACCACTTCGACAGGCTTTCTTCCGCTTTCACTCTTTGTGTCTTACGCTTGCAAGGAGAGTGCGAGTTCTTGTTTTCGCACGGTTTGGCCAAGTTCTATTGCACTTACCACTCTCGCTACATTCAGCAGCCGCGTTGCTCCTCAGTCAGCTCGGTTCCTCCGTCACTCTCGTTGAAGCTCGACTTTCTGAATTCCACTCGGTCTCCCCCGCACCTTTCTGGCTAAAACACACGTTCTTTTCCTTGACCTCACGTCACCCAACCACCTCCTCCTTGCCATTCTCCCTCCTCACCCTCCTAAAGCACAAAAACTCCAACGCCGTCGCCTTCCTGCTCTGCACCAAGATCTGCTTGACCCGCTCCAACTCGCGCTGCAGCTGCTCCTTCTCGCCCGCCTCCACCCTCTTGTACTTCTGCGAGATCGTCTCGTACACCTGCTTGAGCAGCGCCTCCGCCTTGCCGCTTATAAACGCGCTCAGCGTCTGATGCAGGAACTCGATCTCGAGGGTTGCCTGCAGCATCCCGCCCAGGCCAAAACGGCCGATGCGCTGGAAGGCGGCGAGCGTTGCGGCGGCTAGATCGTCGACGAGCGTGGTGATGGTGCGTGTGACGAGGGGTTTGGCGATGCTGCGCACGTGTGCGTGGATGTGCACGAGCGCGAGGAGCGCTTGGTAGATGAACGGATGCACGGAGGAGGGTTTGGGGATGCGTGCCCAGTCGATGCCCGAGGCGAGGATGCCGTGCGTGACGATGTCGCACACGCTCGCGGATTTGCGCTTGATGTAGTCGCTGAAGAGGATCGAGTCGAGCTGTGTGGAGACCTCGTTGAGCGTCGCCAGGTCGTCGTCCATGCCGACCGCATAAGCGTCGCCGAACTGCTTGACCAGGCTCGGCACAACGGCGCGCGAGAGGTGCGCCAGGTTCGTCACGCTCAGCAGCACGCGCGTGTCCAGATCCCGAACGTCGACCACACGACCCGGATGCCCGGGCACGCTCTGCACCGACAGCGCGGCGCGCGGCTCCAGCGGGCTGTACTCGCTAAACGCCAGATGCACCAGCCCGTCCAGCACCGCATAGAGCGCGTCCAGGAAAGCACCCTTGATGCGCGCAGTGAATTCGGGCGCAACAGGCTGCTCCCCATGCCGGTTCTTGCGGCTCACCTCGAGCGCCGACGGCGGCGTGGACGCCGATCGCCCGCCAGCCAAGTGAAACGCCTGCCGCGCATTGCTCTTGTGGAACACGCCGAGCTCGCGCAGGTGCAGCGTCGTCGCCGCCTCGTCCGCATCCAGCGTCCAGTCCTCGAGCATGTGCAGCTGCTTGGCGTCCTGCTGCCATACTACGCACAGCACCTGTACGAAGCTGAAGCGTGCGTTTGTGAGCAAAGCGCGCAGAGAGCTGGCTGAGGTGATGCCGAGCGAGGCGAGGTCGTTGCACGCCTCGACGAGGTGGGCGAGCATCTCGCGCATGTAGTGCGCGGCTGTGGGCGAGGTCGTGCCGGCGGGAACCCAGTCGGGGAGCTGGGTGGGTAGAGGTTGGCGGGCTAGGATCGACATGTCTGTGAGCGAGAAGAGGTGTGAGACGAGGCTGATGTATGCGTCGAGCGCTTCGACGGCCCATGCTTTGTTTTGGGCCGACATGGCGGTGCCTTGCGTCGATGCTGAGGCCGATGAGGAGCCACCGAGTCGTGTTTTGCCCTTGGTGAACTTGCCTTCGGCGTGGTTCTTGGCGACTCGCCAGAAGCTCGGCAGCGAGGCCGTGATGGTCTCTGAAAGCGCCTTGACCAAGTCGTACATGGCCTTCCAACTGTCGGCACCCGTGCACTTGTCAAAGCTCGCATCGATGCGCCCTGTCAAACGCATACTCTTCTGCAGATCCTTGGCGCGGTCGCGATCGGCCGAGCTGCTCGACGGCCGCTGCGCCGCGCGCACCGCCTCGATACGCGCCACGCCGGCATCGAACGTCTTGCGCATCACACTGCGCAGATGCTGGTGCTGCGCTTCCAGGAAGATCGACACGGGATCGTCCGAGGGGTCGAGCTCGAGCAGGATCTCGATCGTCTTTTCCTGCTCGTCGACGCTGCGTCGCTGTTCGCGCAGCTGCGCCGTCAGCCGACTCTGCATGTCCTTCATTGTGACTTCGACGGCGTCCCATACTTTGGCAAAGACGCGTTTCTGCTGGATATCGTTGCGCGCTCCTGCGGCGCCGCCTGCGGATTCGGGCTGCTTGGCTGCGCTGCCGACCGCCAGCAGCTGTCCGGGACGGCTGTCGAGCAGGTACTTGCCCTTCTTGTAGTCGCGCAGCGCGACGTCGTATCTGCCCATCTCGACGGACTCGGACAGCGAGCCGGGCAAGTTGAAGAAAAACTTGGACCGCTCAAACACACCCAGCGTCGAGCGCAGCTTGATCGTCTTGAGGTTGTTTTCGAGCACGGGCATGAACACCTGATCCGCTTTCGCCGATGCATTGGCGAGGATGCCGTTGAGCGACGCGACGCCGTAGTCTGCCTGTGGCTGCAGCGGTCCCGATTGGGTATCGCGCATCTCGCGATAGACACCGTCCGTGGTGGCTTTGACGGCGACAAAGCGGTCAAAGTTGTCCTCGACGAGCACCTTGAGCGCCTCGGACCGCTGGTCGATGCTGTTCTTGAGGTGCTGGATGCCGTGCGACAGATCGGCGAATGTGGCGTCGGGATGGATGGTGGAGAGGAAGACTTTGGCGTCGAACGCCTTGGACGAGAGCGAGGTTTGCGTCTTGACGTCCTTGGGGAGTCCGCGGAAGGTGGCCATGGATGAGCGGAGGCCGAGAGGGTCGGGCTCGTCGGCGATGGCGGTGGACGAGGCCGTGTCCTTGTCGTCGGCTTCGATCTCGGTGGTGTGCCACGAGGACGGTTCGAGCGAGTCGAGGTGGTAGGCCTTGAGGAGTTCGGCTTCGTCGAATTGGAGTGCCATGGTGGGTGTGACTGCAGCGAGGCAGCGAACAGCGAGCTCTGCTTTCGACTAGAAGGACATTCGGTGTGATGCTGCTGCGCAATGGCTTTGCCTTGAGTCTAGAATGTGACTGATGGGAAGTTGATGATGGTCAGCTATGAAGTTGTCATGTGGTGAACGTCATGCATGTCAAACTGTCAACAAGTGTTGGTCGGTGCGCATTCTGATGCTCAGTCGAATTTTGTGCAAAAAAAGACCTTTTTCGAGCCTCATACCTCTTCTTCTTCTTCTTCGCTTCTACCCACCACAGACACTCTTCATCGTCTTTGTGTTTGCTACAATGTCCGTGGCAGTCAAGCTACAATTCGAGCAGTCCACCACGGACGCGCTCGAAGCGTGGCAGCAGAGCATTCGGGACAACGCCATTACGATCATCCAAAAGACGCTGCCGGAAAAGATCCTCTCGCTCAACGCCAAGATTGCGCAGGTCGAGAGCGACAAGGACCACTTCTTCTCGAAAACCCGCTACTTTGACCCAACGCCCATTGGGACTGACACCACTGTCTACGCGCCATCATCGCGCGGTGAAGAGCAAGGATCGAGCAGCAAGAAGCGCAAGACGGCCGATGCAGCCGTCAACGGCGACACCTCGTCTCACACAGATGCAGACGCGGCACACGTATATACCGGCATCGTGCACACGCCCACCTACCTCACCACCGCCTTCAACGACCTGCGTGCCGAATGGGACACCCTCATCGACCTCACCGACGCACTCAAGATGTACATCAACCTCCAGATGCCCCAGATCGAGGACGGCGACACGTTTGGAGTTTCGATTCAGGAAGAGGCGCTCAACGAAATTGTCAGGACGCAGGACTCGGCGTACAACCTCCTCGCCACACCGTTCACGTTCCACTCCGCGAGAGGCGATCTGGCCGCGAAGCTGGTCAGGTACCCGGGTGTGAGGGACTACGAGGAGGCGATCAGGGAGCATGACAGGAAGGCGGTGTATAGGTTGAAGATGCACCTGACGGATATGAGGAATATGTACGCGGTGGTGTTTGATATACTGAAGAAGAACATTGCTAAGATTAGCAAGCCGAAGAGCGGAAACCAGATGGGGTCGTATGGTTGAGGGGTCCGGAAGGAGAGGAGAGAGCCAGGGAAGCAGAGGCAGGTCTGCACACACATTTGTGCTTGTATACACTCCATTCACACGTCGTCATTCAACGAATCTTAGACTCAGTGGCGAGGAACAGCAAGGCTTTGCAAGAGACAGTCGTGGATCAAGTGTGCAAAGGTAACGATTCCAAATGTGACGATTCCGTGAGCGTGATGTGAAATGCTATTCCGTGAATGTGCTGTTATCATTCTATTGAGATGTGGTCTTGACGTTACTGAAAGGCAGCCGCAGAGCCAGGCTTGGCAGCATTGCGCACAATCTCGTCACGCGTAATGTTGCTCCTCACACACATGCTGTGGAAGATGCCTTGCGGGCGATCAAACAGCTCGAGCGGGCTGGCATACTCGGCGAGCTCGCCCTGGTCGAACACGGCGATGCGGTCGTACGACAAGATGGTCCTCAGACGGTGCGCGATGCACAGGATGGTGCGGTTGGCGAACTCCTCGCGAATCGTCTGCTGGATCTTGGCGTCGGTTTCCAGGTCGACCGAGGCGGTGGCTTCATCGAGCAAGATGATCTTGGAGTTCTTGACCAGCGCTCTGGCCAGCGAGACGAGCGAGCGTTGGCCGACGGACAGGTTGGCGCCTTCTTCCTCGATGACCGTGTCGAGGTTGATGCGCGATACCGATCGGCCGGGCGTCGAGTCTCCAGAGGTGGCTAGAGCCTTCTTCTCGTCGTCTGAAACGGAAGCCGTCTCGCTGCCGGCTTCGATGGCGGGCATCACGGGCGTCGCCGCGCCGTGTGTGTGCGTGTCGTCGCCGATGAGATAGGCTCGCTTCAGCGCATCGTTGAGTCGAGCGTCGTCATAGATGCCGAATGGATCCAAGTTGGTTCGCAGCGTTCCACTGAACAGCAGCGGCTCTTGTGGCAGAATCGCAAGCTTACGCCTCAGATCCTCCAAGCCAATGTTGCCCACGTCGACGCCGTCAATCTCGATCGAGCCCTTGCTGAGCTCCACCAGCCGCAGTAGCGCCGTCAGCAGCGAACTCTTGCCTGCACCCGTTCGACCGACGATGCCCACCTTTTCGCCGCTGCCCACCTCGAACGAGATGCCCTTGAGCACCGACGGCAGGCCCGGTCGGTAGCTGAGCCAGATATCCTTGAACGAGATGCGACCCTCTTCGGGCCACGACTCGCGCGTCGGGTTGTCGGGTCGCGTCTGCGCCTTCTCCTGCTCCAACTCCTCCGAGTAGTACAGCAGACGCTCCACCGACGCCGAGTCGTTCTCCACCTCGGCGATCTGGCGCGTCATCCACGAGAACGCCTGCGAGACGGTCAGCATGTACGTCAGCGCGATACCCGCATTGCCACCCGTGATGGGCGTCGAGCTAGCGGTCGTCAGCAGCGCGACGATGAGCACGAGCAGCGCACCGAGCATGTCGAGACGCACACCGAGCCATCGCTGGTTGGTGATGCTCAGGTAGTACGCGCGGTTCTCGACGTCCATGCGCTTCTGGTTCTCCTTGATGAACGTGTCCGTCTCGCGGTAGGCTCGGATGGTGGCCAGGCCCGAGAGCGTTTCGGAGAAGTGCGAGTACAGGCTGGATCGCAGAATCGCATCGAGTCGCTTGACCTCTCGCGCCGAAGATCGGTAGAAGAGCGCGCCGTAGAAGTAAAAGATGAGCACGACGGCAACAGCGATCACAAAGTAATGCGTGAGGATGGTGATCAGGATGACGGCGCCTGCGACGGACGCGAGCGTGTTGGCCGCCATTCGTACCGCATCGGCCAGCTGGTTGTCGACCACATCCACATCCTTGGAGAAGCGGTTCATGATTCGACCGATGGGTGTCACGTCCAGCCACGCCATGGGCGCGTACACCACGCGCTGGATCGCCTCGTGGTGCACACGCTTGCAGGCGTAGTAGCTGAGGAAGCCCATGGTGCAGCCCATGATAAACGTAAAGATGGTCATGACGATACCGAGCATCGCGTAGATGCCCATGTAGAAGCCGATGGGCTCGTGGAAGTGGTCCTTCTGCCACCAGATGAGCCAGTACGAGTTGAGGATGTTGGCCACCTGCATGAGCACGATGCTCGTCACGCAGATGGGCACCATGTAAGCGCCACGGCCATACTTGAGGTAGGTGAGGTAGACACGCAGCGACACGGAGCCCGTGTTTCGCTCCTCGGCCTGCATGAGCGCACCGGACTTGCCGCCAGACAGCTTGGTGCGGTCCACCGCCTTGACCTTGCCGCTGTCCGCCTCAGCCTCGTCAATAGCTTCGGCCTCGTCTTCCTTGTTCTGTTCTTCGTCCTTCTCCTTTTCGCCACCAAACTCGACCACGAGGCGCTGGAAGGGGCCGTTGGCCGTGTTGAGCTCGTCGTACGTGCCCATCTCGACGATGCGGCCGTCTTCGAGCGTGATGATTCGGTCGACGTCCGGGAGCAAGTGGAGAGCGTGGGTGACGAGGAGAACCGTCGTGCCTCTAGCACGCAGACCCATGATGGCGTTGTAGAAGAGCGCCTTGCCGACGTGCGCATCGACGGCCGAGAGCGGATCGTCCAGGCAGACAATGTCGGCGTTGTAGTAGAGGGCCCTCGCGATGTTGACTCGCTGCTTCTGTCCACCACTGAGGTTGACACCCTTCTCACCGATCTCGGTGAGGTCGCCAGCAGGGAGGATGGCAAGATCCGCCTCGAGTTCCGAAACCTTGACGGCATTCCAGTAGCGCTCCTCGTCGAAGGACTGGCCGAAGAGGATGTTGTCACGCAGGGTGGCGTTCTGAATCCACGCGCTCTGAGAACAGTAGGCGACACGCTCGCTGCCCCACTGGACGGAGCCGCCGGTCTGACGCATCTCACCAATGCAAGCTTGCAGGAAAGAAGACTTGCCGGAACCGACGGGACCGACGATGGCGACGAGCTCGCCGCGCGTGATCGAAAGATTGATGTTGGACATTGCGAAAGGCTCCTGCACCTCCTCGTCGGCATCGGTGGCCTCGCCGAGCGTGGGCTCGAGTTGAGCCTCGGTCACGATCGCCTCGTTGTCGCCGTCAGCGACGGTGTCGTCCTGTTCGGCCTGGATCTCTTGCAGACGTCGTGAATTGTCAGTGTTGGCCTTCTTGGCCGACACCGGCACAGGAAGACCGGGCTCGTTGGCGGCGGGAGGAGCAGCTGACTTTTTCATCAGCTTCTTTGCCTTGCCAAACATGTCGTGACCAGACGCTGACTTGGGTCCGGAGGCGGTGACCTTGGCTCCATCGGCACCCATGGCACCCTTGGCACCCTTGGCACCTCCTTTGGGTTTCGCTTTAGACTGAAGGGCCTCATCGGCCTCGACGGCCTCCCATCGGAAAGAGCCGTCGCGGACCACGAGGGCGTGCTTGCTCTCCTGGTTGTGCTCGACCGTGTCCTCGAGCTGTTCGGCAGTGAAGACGGTGTAGAGGCGATCAAAGGCGTTCTTGGCATCGGTGGTGGCGGAGAGCGAGAGGGGCAAGAACATGAGCGGCATCCTGAGCAGCTGGAACAGCGTGAGCGAAGGGAAGACGACGGCAGGGTTGAGCTCGTGACCAATGAGGCTGTAGACGACAAAGGCGAGCACAGCAGCCAAGATGGGCAAACTGAAGGCGATGGCGTTGTTGGCGGATCGGATGACGAGGATCTTACGAATGCCGTTGAGCTCGTTCTTGCGAATGTCGTAGATGCGCTCGAGGAACTTGGCTTCGTGCGAGAACGACTTGACGATGCGCATGCCTCCGAGCACCTCTTGGATGGTCTTGGCGCGTGCATCGGTCCACTTCATGGAAGCGCGTCGGATGGTGAAGAGCGCCTTCATGGCCTGCAGCTGCAGAGGCACGGCAAGCACCATGATGGCGAATCCGGCGAGGGCCGAGGGACCGAGCTGGGTGAGGAGGATGATGATGCAGATGATCATCTGGACGGGAGCGGCAAAGACGACGGAGAACCAGGCTGAGGCAAAGTCGATACGACTGCAGTCGGTGGAGATGTGGTTGATGAGCTTGCCGCTGGATCTGGCCTTGCCGTTCATCTTCATGGCGCGTTCGAAGATGGCGGTGATGAGCGCAGCACGCGACTCGACACCGCACGACATTGAACGCCAGAAGAACTGGTGAGTGCCGAGCGAGGAAATGATCTGCATGAAGAAGAGGGCAAACGACAGACCGACGCCGTGACCGACAGGCGGACCGGGCACGCCGCGTGCATGGGCCGAGTAGAGCTCTTGGGCGTATTTGATGATGGCCTTGAGGACGAGTGGCGAGGTGATGAGCGAAGTGTCACCGATGATCTTGAAAATGAGACCGGACCACAGCTTCCATCCGAGTTGGTCGTGCATAGCCCAGACGAGGGACGGCTTCTTGTGGCCTGAAGGGTCCTTGACGGACTTGGGTTTGGGTTGACCGGGCTTGGGAGGACCAGCAGGCGCAGCAGCAGCGGCGGGAGCAGGACGAGGCGGTGCTCTCCACTTGGCCTCGCGTTGCTTGAGGTTGCCGCCCTTGGGGTTGAGCGCGGACCGCAGCGCCCAGGAGGTGCGTCGGCTCCATCCGGGCTGGATCTCGCCCGACTCGAGCTTGGCGTTGTATTGTTTGGCTTGGCGAACGCGACGTTCCCAGTCTTTGTTGAGCTGGCCGCCGAGCTGCTTGGCGCTGAGGTCTTCGGAGAGTGCCCAGAGGTCGGTGGCTTCGAGGGGTCGCTGGTAGCCGAGCACCATGATGGGGGTCATCCACTGGAAGAAGATCTTGTTGATGATGTTGGCGTTGGCGAGAGGGATGAGGGTGGCATGGTCGAGACTGGCTGGTGGAGCAGGTGGTGGATTTTTGGGACGCCAGATCTGGTACCACTTTTCCTTGTGTTTGCCTTGGACAAAGGTGCGCTTGCCGGGGTTGTATTCGTAGCCGGGCTTGTCTTGGGCAGCGGTGAAGACAGGGCCAGCGTTTTCGCTGGAGGCAGTACCGCTTTTGGAGGACTCGCTGTGACTTTCATCTTGAGTGTCGGCGATGACAGCCGAAGGCGCTGAAGGCGCAGCTGGTGATGACGAGGATTGTGTCGTGCTGTCGACAGAGGTAGAGGCAGGATCTGGCGCGGTACCAGACTGGGCTGTGCTGGATGTAGGGACCGACATGGTCACTGATATGGCGAGGAGTGTCGAACACAAGCTTGGACGAGAATGTCAAGCCAGGTGCCTAGGTTTTGGTGTGTGGGATGAAGGTATTTGAGGATGATGCTTAGAGTTGAGTCGACATGGGCGACGTCTGTGAACAGTAGCAGTTGCCAAGGGTCGTGTCGTTGTGAGGAGAGGCGCTCTGAAGGACGAGATCTGAAGGTAAAGAGAGAAGCGTGGTCGACTCAGCCAAATTGATCGAGGAGAAGCCGAGGTGAAAGACGGCAGCAGAAGCGAAGGAAGCTGTGTCACACTGTTGGCGTGTTGGTGGCAGCAATGAAGACGACGTGACTGAGCCCGTGCAAGTGTGAAGCACCAAAGAATGCAAAAGGTGATGGTGACAGTAGGGAGGTAGGATGAGGCGGCCTCAGTGACAGCGAAAGGGGATGTGATGACGAGGAAGGGTGGAACGTCGATTCGGCGAGGTTCACTCAGTGCTCAGAGCAGGATCATCGGCAATGTACAACCACTGCACTCTGCCGAACAGCTGAGGTCGGGGAAGGGCAGAAAAGAGACGGACCCAAGTGAATCCCGCGGAGGAAGCAAGAAGGACAAGCTGAATACACACACACCCTGAGATATATATATATATTTTGGGGGGGGGGGGGGGGGGGTTTGTGGAAAAAAAAAAGGGGGGGACACTTGGAGGGGGGGTTTTGGGGCTCGCAATTTGCAGTTAAAAATGAGGCCTGCTTTTTCCCCCCCGGGTGGGGGG
>JALCCG010000462.1:0-10772 GCA_023212695.1 Sporisorium sorghi | reverse complement strand
ACAAGCGGCAAGACGCTCTCTGCAACGCAGGCAGCAAAAAAAAACGGGAGGGACGCACTGCGGCAAGGAAAGGAGGGGCGAAAAAGCGGCCCCCCCCCCCCCCCCCCTAAATTTAAAATTTCAACAGCACAGCACAGTATTCGAAAAATCTGGGTCTCTCAATTAGAACAGCTGCTGCCATAATACAAAAGTTGGCGCACAAAGCTGAGAGTTGATGTACAGCTACTTGCTATACTCAACTATGCTTCCACCAAGATTTGAGCTGATACAGTCATGGTATGGTGAGGGTTGTGGTGCTTGAAGTTAGAACAAATTTCAGGGCGCAAAAAACACGTGCATGAAGGCACTTCAGCAGTCAATTTTGCATTTTCTGCTGTCCCTCACAGAATCCCTCCTCTGATGGGCAGAAAAAATTGCTACATTTTTTTTCTGAAAGTTGGTACCTGTAGATGTAAGCCATGACTACCACTCTCTCTGCAAGAGCAGAAAAGTTTCAGTCTTGGATATAGTGCTGGTAAAGGCAGAAGGATCAGTTCTGATTTTGCAAAGTTAAACTGGTATGCTGCCTGAAAAAAATAATTTAGCATGTGGGACAGTTTTGGACGCGACTGTAAATAAAAAATTGACTCGTGGGTGGCGCGTTTCGGTGTCTTGTTCCTCTGCCAACTATCGAAAAGGCCCACGCTGACCACGCCCGACACTTCTTGCACTGCGTCGTCATGTGTCGGAAGAGGCAAAGAGAGCCAGTCACTGTCGCTATTCGTTGCTCTCACTCAGCTTCGGAGAGTCGGCTGTCGTGTGACTAAAAGAGCAAAACGGTCTTGACGGCCTGTCTGACAGCTCAACGCGATTGGTCGGATATCAGCCAAGCTCGTCGACTGCTGCATCGCATCGTCGTGCTGCATGTCGGTGTTGAGAGCATTTTTCAGCAGATTGTTAAGCCTACTCGTGCGCTCGAGAGCAGCCCCGCCAGCCCTCAGCCTGATTCGGGCCGGCTACTCACTTTCAACGGCCGCCGGCTATCATTCTCAAGTTCTGGTGACGAAACAAGTCTGTGTGTGGTCGACGAAAGCATCGTTCTTTGCGAACACCTTCACTTTTTCTTCAACCACAACCTTCCCTTACAGAAAGCTCTACAAGATGTCGGCTCCTACCGGAAAGTTCATGATGTTTGTCACGTATGTATATGTTCGCTCATTCCAGCCACGGCGATCAAAGGCGCTGATCGAGAGAGCCTCTTGACTCGAATTGCGCTCACCTCGACAGCATCCAGGCCAAAGGCGCTGCTGAGGCTGACAAGATTGTCGAGCTCCTCAAAAAGGTGGCTGCTCGCGCCAACTCGGACGAAGAGCCCGACTGCCATGGCTACACTCCTGGCCGCAGCCGTGATGATCCCAACACCATCATCGTGTTTGGTGAGTGTCTTTCTACACAAGTTTCTTGACAGACGCAACATCGTACTGACTAGCGCCTTTTTGGTACAGAACAATACGACAACAAGGGCAGCAATGTTGCTATGCAAAAGCACCGAGCCGGTGCCGACTTCCAGGCGCTCATGGGCCAGGCCAAGGAGCTCACCAACTCGATCGACATGAAGTTCTTTGACTACGTGTGAGCCTGTTGCTTGCTTGTCCGCTCCCGGACCGTAGCAATAAAAGACACTTTCTTCTAGAATCTCCCTTCTCGGAATGTGGATGCCGAGTGATAGGCCGAGAGGAGACGACGACGAAGGGGGCTCTATTTTTCGCGTAGGATGTTAGAGCGCGATCGTCATCGCTTCCTAGAAAAAAAGGGTTCGTCTGCGTCAGCGAGGTCAGTTGACCTGACGCTGCCGAGCTTTTGTGTAGATGTTTTTTTTTTTTTGTTTTTTTTTTGCGATCGAGTCGCGCGTAAAAAAATAAACGGCCGAGTCAAACAACGATGACAACTGCGCTGTCGTGTTGGAGAAAAGCATCGGGCAGACCAGGTTGAGTCGACGAGAAACTGAAAAAAAAATTGAATTTTGGGGCCTTGATGCTCAGTCTTTTTCGCCTTCGAGATCGCGCTGCTTCGAGTTGGCTGCGCTGAGCTGCTGAGCTGCGTTGCTTTGCTTTGCTCAAGTCATCAGCCAAGCGTCATTTCTTTTCGACGCCATCGCCATCGCTTGCATCCTCTTCACATCCATCCTTCACGCATCACATGCTCGTGTCATGTGCCTCTCCATCACCATCTGATTCATAGCTTCGACACACCACATCGAAGCACGCCTGTCACGCCATCACCATTCGCAGCTAATTCTGTTTCAGCTCAAGTCACCTTCATCTCTTCTATAAAAGCAGCAGCCCTTCTGCTCTTCTACAACGTCACCATGACCGACAACAACAACAACAACAACAACAACAACTCGTCACAGCAGTACGCCACACCCGTCAAGGTGATGCGGTCACAGACGTGGGACGAGTCCGACTCGCATAGCCTCACCGTCGCGTCCCCGTCTACACCTGCCTCCAAGTCCACCTCGATCAACGGTGGCGACCTCTTCCAGTCCAAGCAGCGCGAGATCGACCAGCTTCGCGCCCAGCAGGATGCTCAGCAGGTGTTTGCCCAGCATCAGTCCGAGTTTGAAGACTCGCGCGACAAGCTTCTCGGCGCAATCGACGCCACCAGCCGCCTTCTTGCCGACCTGCGCGATTTCAACAAGAACAAGCGCCTGATCCACTATGCCGCCGCTGACCAACACAAGCCCAGCTCGAGCTCGTCGCGCCAGCAGCTGCCTCTGCACAGGCGCTCCCAGTCCAATGCACCCACGCACAGCCTCGAGGAAGCCGACGCAGAGCTCAACTCGTCCTCGGTCGACAGCGCACACCGTCCCAAGCCTCCTGCCTTTATGCGCTTGAACACCACTGGCGGTCACGTCAGCCTGCCCAACACCCCATCGCGTCACGTCTCGTCCTCATCGTCCTCAAATCAAGATGACAACGAGTCGGACGAGTCCACCGACATGTCGGTCCTCAAACTCGACCTTCGTGTCGGCTCCGTCGCTGCCAACCCTCAGGCGTTGGTGCGTTCCTTGGAGCGCTCTTCCGTAGCACAGCTTCTCGACGGCAGGATGGAAAAGTCCGAACGTCATCTCGAAAACCTCAAGCAGCGTCTCTCGGATACCCAGTCCAAGGTGCTCGTCACCGGTGACCTCAACGCCGGCAAATCCACCTTTGTCAATGCGCTCCTTCGCCGTCCCCTCATGCCCACCGACCAGCAGCCTTGCACCACCGTCTTCTGCGAGGTGCTTGACGCGTCCCAACTCAACAGCAACGTTGAAGAGGTCCACATGCTCAAGCCGGGTGTCAAGTACTCTTCGGAAGACGACTCGACATTCACGCGCCACACGCTGGAAGACGTCGAGCAGATCGTTGCTGAAGCCGAGCAAGTCTCGCCCGAGGATGCTCCCATCCTCAAGTGCTACGCCCACGACACGCGTGCCACCCAGGACTCGCTGCTCAAGAACGGCATCGTCGACATTGCGCTCATCGACGCGCCTGGTCTCAACCGCGACAGCCTCAAGACCACCGCGCTCTTTGCTCGTCAGGAAGAGATCGACGTCGTCGTCTTTGTCGTGAGCGCCGAGAACCACTTTACCCTCTCGGCCAAAGAGTTCCTCTGGAATGCGTCGCACGACAAGGCGTTTGTGTTCATTGTCGTCAACAAGTTCGAGTCGATCAAGAACAAGGACAAGTGTCGCAAGCTCGTGCTCGACCAGATCCGTCAGCTCAGTCCACGCACCTACGAGGATGCCGCCAACCTGGTCCACTTTGTCGACTCGCAGGCCGTTTTCGGTGACAACGAGTCGAGTGTGGCACCGGACACGCCCTCCGAGGAACTCGGGCTCAAGGTGCAGGGCCGTGAGCTGGTCGAGCGCCGCACTTGCGAAAGCTTGCAGGCGTTTGCGCGCCTCGAAGCGGCACTGCGCGACTTTGTGCTGCTCAAGCGCGCCAAGTCGAAGCTGCTCCCCTCCAAGACGTACATGCTGCGTCTGTTGTCCGACATCACGTTCCTCGCCAAGATCAACACGCAGGTGGCGCAGATCGAGCTTGTGGAAGCCACCAAGGCGCTCGAGGTGGCACGCCCCGAGCTCGCACGCTGCCAGGCATCGCAGCAGAAGCTCGAGACGGTGGTCGAGGGCGAAGAGGACCAAGCCGTGACCGCCGTCATGCACGAAGCACAGCGCAAGTTGACCTCGGCCATCGAGCTGATCGGCAATGGCAAGCCTGCCACGGACGCAGTGCAGCTGCCAGCATGGCCGGGTCTGCTCAACGTGTGGGAGTATGCGCAGGAGGTTCGACACGCTTTGACTTCCTCGCTCGAGCTGGCATTGCGTTCGGTCGAGGACACGGCGCGCGGTACCGCCTCGCAGGCTGTGGATCGAGTGCAGAAGCTGGGGTTGGCGCACCTTGCCGACAATGACGCCGAGAAGCGACAGAGGATCTTTAACCCGGATGTGATGTTTGCCAAGCGTCGCGCGATGCCTGGTCTGGTGGGACTGGGCCTGGGTGCTCAGGTGGTGGAGGTGCAGGCTTCGGACTTGTTTGATGCGTACCACCACTTGACCGTGGTGACGGGCGGCAGTCTGTCGCACGACAAGAGCGGCAACAAGGACAGCAAGAGCAGCGACGATGAGCTGAGCCTGGTGTCTTCGGTGTCGTTGGGTCTGGGTGCACTGACCCTGATGGGCGGCAAGGCGCTGGGAGCCAAGACGGCGGTGGACGTGTTTGTTCGCATCTCGGACTTGGTGGGCAACCCTACGGCTCGTCGATGGGCTGGACCGGTGTTTGCGGTGGTCTCGACGGGACTGGTGGTCTACTTTATCTATGACTTGCCCAACAGCGTGCCTCGCAACATTGGACGCAGCATCAAGAGCGGGCTGCAGTCGGGCACGCTGCTGCGATCGAACACCACGACGAGCGATGCACTGACGACGAGCAGCTCAACCTCGAGCCAGGACGGAGAGGCGTCGTTTGCGGCGGTGCACACTGCGCGCGTGGGACGCGAGACGCGCAAGGTGCTGCGTCTTGCCTCGTGGGATCTGCAGGAGCGCTTCCGCGTGGCGATCGCACAGCGCCGGACCGAGGTGGAGAAGCAGGAAGCCAAGCAGGCGTCGGCGAACCTGGCGATCGAGTGGTTCGACCAGACGACGTCCAGGGTGACTGGCATTCGCGGTGAGGTGGACGAGGTCAAGGGCCTCGAGGCCTGAGCCTGAGCCTAACCCTAAGCCCAAGCCTGAGCTTGTACCCCTTTTTCTTTGCCTGTCCTTCTTTGTTGTTGTTGCTAGAATCCTTGTCTCACCGCTCTCTCCTTGTGCACACTTGTCGTTGTTTGTCCTTGTACTCATGTCTTTTATGTAATTTAGTTTTCTTTTCTCTTTGCAAAGAATGTCAAATGCTTCCGAACCGATTATATATATATATATATATATATATAATATAAATCCGCGGAAAAACGTGGAGAAGTTCGGAGCGGGTTGTCGTGTTCCGGAGGTTGATGAGAGAGAGACTGAGGAAAATGAGGCGTTGCCAAGACAAAGGCACAGCGGCTGTGCAGCAAAGAGGGAAAAAAAAAAAAAAGGGGGGGGCGCGCGATGATGAGAAAAAGAGTGGGCTTTGCAAGCAAGGCAAGTCTAATTTAGTGTGAAATTGATTTTTTATTATTTTTTATTTTATTTTATTTTTTTTGCCGCTTGCCGATGCCGGTTGTTTGCCAATTTTGGAAGGCGAAAAACAACAGAGAAATATTAAATTGGATTGGCGCAGGGTCCTTTGACTGAGGCTTTCTGTCCATCACCGCAACCACCATCACCATCGCCACCATCACCACCATCAACACCCATGGATTAGCTTTCAGAGAAACACCATGAGCCGCATCTCTGCTGCTACCGCTAATGCGGTTCCTCAAGGTGTTCCCGGCGCAGTCGACCAAGTCACTGTTCCGCCTCCAGGTCCACAGCCCGCTTCATCCATAGAGCAGCCCTCTTCCCATCTCGAGCCACATCTAGACTCTGGCGCTGCAGATGCACAGCGGGCAATTCTTAGTGATCCGCAGTCTGCTCACGACATCGAAGGAGACGATGACAACGACCACGATCACGACCACGAATCCAAAACCGAATCCCCCTCATCTTCTCCCAAACAACAATCCGACCATGTCAACATTGCTATGCACCCACCAAAGCGGGCCGATTCTGCAGGCGCAGATAGCACCTCCTCCTCAGGCTCTCCACGGCAGAGTGATGAAAAGAACAGTGACTCCACCACCACCAAATCCAAACGCACTCACAGCCACGGCAAAAGAAGGAAGAGAAACACCGACGATGGCACCGTCGATCGCGTCGGATTCAAGGAGCTCTACCGCTACGCCACCGTCTGGGACCACATCTTCAACTTTGTCGGGCTCATCGCTGCTGCTGCTGCCGGTTCCGTTCAACCGCTCATGACCATCGTCTTTGGCAGTCTCACCACCGCCTTCCTCGAATACTCCAACGCACTCCTCTTTGGCGGCGACATCCCCGCTGCACGCGACCACCTCAACCACGAGATCACCCACGGTGTCCTCTTCCTCGTCTACATCGGCATCGCCATGTTTGTCGCCACCTACATCTATTCGGCTGCATGGGTCTACACCGGCCAGATCATCACGCGTCGCATCCGTGAACACTACCTCCAGGCCATCCTACGTCAGGACATCGCCTACTTTGACGTTGTCGGCGCTGGAGAGATCACCACCCGTATCCAGACCGACATCCAGCTCATTCAGGAGGGCATCAGCGACAAGATCCCCATGTCCGTCATGTTTATCAGCGCCTTTGTCACTGGCTTCATTGTCGCTTACATCAAGTCCTGGCAGCTCGCCTTGGCGCTCAGCTCCATGATCCCGTGCATCATCATCGCCGGTGCCCTCATGAACGCCATCACTGCCAAGCTCCAGCAAGCCGAGCTCGACCGCGTCTCGAAAGCAGCTTCCATCGCTGAAGAGGCGCTCGCCACCCTGCGTACCGCCAAGGCCTTTGGCATCGAAGACAACCTCGTCGAGCTCTACGATGAGAACAGCCGCGAAGCCACCCGTTTCGGCATCAAGCGCTCGCTCTTCCAGGGATTTGGCATGGGTGTCTTCTTCTTTGTCATCTACAGCGGATACGCGCTTGCCTTCTACTTTGGCGCCAAGCTGCTCGCCGACGGCCACATCGCCTCGGGCACCGTCATGAACGTCATCCTCTCCATCCTCATCGGCGCCTTCTCCATGGCCATGATGGCGCCCAACATGCAGGCCCTCTCGTATGCCTTTGCTGCTGGTGCAAAAGTGTTCGAGACCATCGACCGCGTCCCGCCCATCGACAGCTCCGATCCCAGCGGTCTGCGCCCCGAGCTGTGCCAGGGCAAGCTCGAGTTCAGGGACATCGACTTCAGCTACCCTGCCCGCCCCGACGTGCCCGTCCTCGATGCATTCTCGCTCGAGGTGCCCGCGGGCAAAGTGACCGCCCTCGTCGGTGCCTCTGGGTCAGGCAAGAGTACGATCGTGTCGCTCGTCGAGCGCTTTTACGACCCTGATGGCGGTGCAGCTTTCCTCGATGGCCTCGATCTGCGCGACCTCAACCTCAAGTGGCTTCGAACCCAGATCGGCCTCGTGAGCCAGGAACCCACGCTCTTCTCCACCACCATCCGCGCCAACATTGCGCATGGACTCATCAACACGCCTTTCCAGCATGCCTCGGACGAAGATAAGGAAAAGCTCATCACCGATGCAGCCAAGATGGCCAACGCGCACGGCTTCATCTCGCAGCTGCCCGAAGGATACGACACCATGGTCGGCGAGAGGGGGTTCTTGCTTTCCGGTGGTCAGAAGCAGCGCATCGCCATTGCGCGTGCCGTCGTCAAGGACCCCAAGATTTTGCTGCTCGACGAAGCCACCTCGGCGCTCGACACGCAGTCCGAAGCTGTGGTGCAGGACGCGCTGGAACAGGCGAGTCAGAACAGGACCACCATCACCATCGCCCACCGCCTCTCGACCATCAAGAACGCCGACAAGATCGTCGTCATGGGCAAAGGTGTCATTCTGGAAACGGGCACACACGACCAACTGCTCCAACTCAACGGCGCCTATGCCCAGCTCGTGGATGCGCAAAAGATCCGCGCCAAGGTTGCGAGTAATGTCAACGAAGACGGGTCTCTCGATGACGATAACGACGTCGATGGCGACAGCGCGAGACCGGGCAAGTTTGTCGCTTCCAACCTCAAGGCTCCTGTCGCGACGACGGATACCGAGAAAGCCGCGCTGAGGCAGGAGGCTAAGGCCGAGATGCCTGCCGGTCTCGAAAAGAGCGCCACGCGTCAAAGTGTCGCCAGCGCCATCTTGCAGCGACGCCAGCGCGAGCAGCAGGACGCAAAAGACAAAGAAAACGAAAAGATCCCCAGCATATTTTATCTGCTCTATCGTCTGGCCAAGATCAACCGCGACCACGTGCTGACGCTGTACGTGCCCGGCGTGATTGCGTCCATCTGCTCCGGCGCAGCCTACCCGTGTTTTTCCATTCTATTCGGCCACGCGCTGCAGAACTTTTCGCTTTGCAGTGCCATCGGCGGCGGCGCGTGTCCCGAGCCAACGAAAAGCATCATGCTGCACCACGCCAACCGCTGGGCGCTGTACTTTTTCGTCATCGCCATCCTGTGCACGCTCGCCATCTCGATCCAGACGTACACGCTCATGAAGGCGTCGTCCGTGCTCATGGAGCGCATCCGCCGCATGTCGCTCTTCGCCTACCTCGGCGCCGATGTAGCGTACCACGACGAGGACTCGCACTCGTCCGGCTCGCTGAGCAACTCGCTCGCCGACAACTCGCAGAAGATCAACGGCCTCGTCGGCGTCACGTTGGGAACCATCATTCAGTCCATCTCGACGCTGGTGACCGGTGCGATCATTGCGCTTGCCAATGGGTGGAAGCTGTCGCTGGTGGTGATTGCGTGTATCCCGCTGACGCTGTCGGCTGGGTTTGTGCGGTTGCAGCTGGTGGTGTTGAAGGATGCGCGTATCAAAAAAGCGTACGAGGGGTCGGCGGCGCGCGCGTGCGAGGCGGCGGGCGCCATGCGTGTGGTCGCGTCGCTGACGAGGGAGGATGACTGTTTGGAGATCTACCGGCGCGAGCTGGATGCGCCCAGCGAGATTTCGCGCAACACGGCGTTCTACGGCAATTTCCTGTATGCTGTTTCGCAGGCGCTGCAGTTCTGGATCATCGGCTTAGGGTTCTGGTACGGCTCGCACCTGTTGATCAAAGGGGAGTACACGTCAGGCCAATACTTTACGATTCTGACAGCGGTGGTGTTCGGGTCGATCCAGGCGTCGAATGCGTTTTCGTTTGTCCCCGACATCTCGAACGCCAAAACCGCCGCATGGGATAGCATCAAGCTGCTCGACATGCAGCCTGAGATCGACGTGACTTGCGGCGAGGGCGAAGTTCTACCGCACGTCCAGGGGCACGTGAGGCTGGAAAACGTGCATTTCCGGTACCCCACGCGGCCCTCGGTCCGGGTGCTGCGCGGGCTGGACATCGACGTGAAGCCAGGAACGTACGTTGCGCTTGTCGGCGCTTCGGGGTGTGGGAAGAGTACGACGATCCAGCTGATCCAGCGGTTCTACGACGCGCTCTCCGGACGCGTCACGATCGACGGGCGCGATCTGGCCACACTGAACCTGCGCGAGGTGCGCAGGCACATGGCGCTGGTATCCCAGGAACCCACGCTGTACGACGGCTCGATCGAGTTCAACATCCGCCTGGGTGCGTTCGAGGACGCCGGCAAGGTGAGCATGGACGACCTCCGTGCCGCCGCGGCGTCGGCGAACATCCTGGCGTTCATCGAGGGTCTTCCGGACAAATGGGACACGCAGGTCGGCGGGAAAGGCACGCAGCTGTCGGGCGGGCAGAAGCAGCGCATCGCCATTGCACGGGCGTTGATCCGCAACCCGCGGATCTTGCTGCTGGATGAAGCAACGTCCGCGTTGGACTCGGACAGCGAGAAGATCGTCCAAGAGGCACTGGACAAGGCCGCAGCGGGCAGGACGACGATTGCAATCGCCCACAGGCTGAGCACGATCAGCAGGGCAGATGTGATTTACTGTTTGAAGGACGGTAAGGTGGCCGAGAGCGGAGAGCACAAGCAGCTGTTGGAGATGAATGGCATCTACGCGGACCTGGTGCGGATGCAGGAGCTGCAGAAGGACGAGTAGGCGGTCATGGGCTTGTAACGATTTGCGGAGCGCAGAAAATTGAACATGCTTCATCTTGGTCTCTGTACAAAGTACAAGCGCTCACGACGAGGTGCACAACGAATGGCTGAGTCGTTTGACACAAGAGACGATGACACCAAGTGGCGGATCACTGATGCTTCACACAGCGAATGCGTAGCGAGACAGACTTGCTCTCCACCTTGCCTCTGAGCATCAACCGCACACGTTCAACGACGAACGCAAAGAGCAGCTGAATGCTTTGACGCAGGAGCGCGAAGTTGCACATCACTTCTGCTTCACGGACCGGAATGCGCGACGCACACGCAAAACGAACTTGCTTCCCTTCCCGTCTCTCAGCACGAAACACAGACTTTCTACGACAAACACAAAGAACATCTGAACATCTGAACATCTGAACTTTTTTTTTTTTTTTTTTTTTTTTTTTTTTTTTTTTAAAACAAAACGGTGTTTACCCAAATAAGCGCCAACCTAGCAAAAGGCACATCCACTCGACCCTGGAGAAAACC
>JALCCG010000461.1:0-10772 GCA_023212695.1 Sporisorium sorghi | reverse complement strand
ACAAAAAAACAAAAAAAAAAAAAAAAAAAAAAAAAAAAAAAAAAAAAAAAAAAAAAAAAAAAAAAAAAAAAAAAAAAGAGGATCGAGAAAGGCTGCGTTGCATGCTTTTTGGTCGAGAGAGAATTGCAACGACGATCGAGGCGGCACGCAGGCACATCGCTGCAGCAGCAGCTGACTGAAAATGGCAATTTTGTCCTTTTTTCGAGAATGAGGAAATGGTACAGCTGCCTCTCTGCTGGCTGACTGCTTTGCCGGCCCAATGCCGCTTCTTCTGCCAGCTGCCTCTCCCTGCAGCGAAAAGGAAAGAGTCCGTGGAAACTCAGCAGCTGCTGCTGACCTTTTGCTGTTCTCTCTCAGAGTCGCGGCAAGAAGCCAAGCGCTTCTGCTGCTGCTGACTTCGAAGAATTCACAGTCCGTTGCATCTTTTGCCTGTCATTGTGGATCGCATCGACCCTTCTTCGTCCTTCTCATCCTCACCATCTCCCCCACTTCCGCTCTTCATCTTGCTCATCGACGCTGCCAGCTTGCTCGCTGACTAGCTGTGCAACTGCGTATCGTCGTCGCGCACGCTTCTCAAGCTAGTCGTACTTGGGTTGTGGTGCTCCTGGATTCTTAGACGCCGCCGACGCTCGCGAAAAGCAGCTGCTTACATTGTGCTTTCATCACCTCGAACATCTCGACGACGACACGACGACGACACGACGACGATATGGCGACACGCCGCCACTCTCTCGTGCTCTGATCGCTTTCAAGTCGAGTCAGTTCTTGTCTCGCTCTCGATCGATAGAGATCGATCAACCACCCACCCACGCAGATCAACCAATCACAGCATCCCGCAGCAGCAGATCACGACGACGGCATCGGTAGCAGCGGCCGACAAAGATGATGACTCGCATCCACACATCGAGCCGCGCTGGCTCATCGGCATCATTCCGATCGCTCCAGCTGCTCTTGCCGCTCCTTCTCCTACTACTCTCGTTCTTCACACACCTCAGCTCGGCGCAGACCGTCACCGAGGTCATCACACGCACCACCGGTTCCGCCTCGCTCAACACAGCCACAAGAACACCCAACTCAGCCGCCAGCGCAACCAGCTCAGCACCCCAAGTCACCTCCACCACCATCCCCGAACTTCAGCTCTCCGGACCCCAAGTGCCCTTCTTGCTTCAGGAACCCATCCCTGCCCAGTACGATGACCTCGCCAAAAAGGTCACAGCGCGCATGAAGGACGTCTACTTCACTGGCTGTCCCGCTGACCAAGTCAACTACGTCGAACCTGCCCTGCGAATCAACATCTCTGCCGTATATACCCAGTTCGATCCCGTCCTCGGCAGCGATCGCCACCTCACCGCGCAGAACCAGTACGATTCGGGCGTGCTCCGTATCGTTGCTGTCGGCGCCACCGATTCCGTCGGCAGGACCGTCAACACCAATGTGACTCCTCAATTACTCAGCACTCTCTCGGTCGAGACTGAGTTCCTCACCTTTTCCGTCTTCCGCAATGACTCGTATCTCTGCGACAGCCTCTACCCTGTCAGTCCAGACCCCAACGGTACCGTCGTCAACGGCGTCGTCATCGAACCTGCAGGCTGTCTCTATGGTCCCGGTCAGGTCTCGCTTGGCGTTGGCATCCCGCTCAACGATACCTATACGCTAGAAACGCTCTGGACACGCATTCGCCTCAGCGACACTTCCAGCCCTGCCCTCGACATTGCCTGCTTCGAGGTGCACGTCAGCCCTTATGACGATGCAAAATGGTACTGGCGACTCATCTTTTGGTTCCCCATCGCTCTCACCATCGGCTACTTTGTCGTCATCGCCCTCGCTCGCGTCTTCTGTGCCCTCACTTCACGCGCACGCGCCTTCAAGAACAAGGCAAGGGAAGGCAGTCAGCCCAACGTCATCAAAGACACCATCGCACCCACCCTCGTCTCGGCCATCTCGGGCCAAAAGCTTGCTCTCAGCGCTGCGCTCCTCCGCTTTGCAACACCGGGCTGCTGGGACATTATTTTCCACACCCAGTTCGTCGCTGCCATCTCCATGGTGGCCGTGCGCTGGCCCGAGTTCTCCTACGTCTTCTTCAAGCAGGCCGCCTGGTCGACACTCACCGGCAACGTCACCATCATCCGCCCTGCCGACTTGGACAGCCAGTTCAACCTGCTCGCCACAAATGCATCCCTGCCCTCGGGAGACATCAGCACGCAGTTTTCTAATCTCACCTCGCCGCTCTACATGAACGAGCAGGCTCCCAACCGCTTCACGAACCTCGACGGTGCACGTGCCGGCATGGATGCATATGCACACGCCGTCGGTCTTCGACCGCGCGATCTGTTTGGCACCTGCCTCAGCATCTGGTTCTTCATTCTCGCCGCCATCGTGGCCATCTCGGTGCTCGTGTGGATCGTTGACTCGTTCCACGACACTCTGCTGCGCCTCCAAAAGCATCGCGAGGACGGCTACAGCCTCAACGTGGCCGATGCGCCGTTGGCTGCTGAGACCAAGGAGATGGTCGACGACGAGCCGCGATCGTCGCTCAGCCGTCGCGGAGGGTATCGCTTCCTCGGCGCCGATGGCAAGCGCCTCTTTGGCTCAAGCGACAACACGTTCCATCTGCGCATGCTCCATGGCAACGTTTTGCGCGCCATCACGCTCTTCCACTTGCCCATCACCATCTTCACCACCTACCAGATGGCCAATGCCGACATCTTTTCCGCCACAACGGTTGGTCTCGCCGGCCTCGCCTTTGCGTTCCTCTCGGTCTTGGCCCCCGTCTATGCCGTTTTCTGCATCAGCCGCGCTCCCACTGCCAAGCTCTATGATTCCATCGGCACTCTGTCTGCCTTCGGCGCTGTCTACAACAATTACAGCCCCGGCTCGCAGCTCTTTTGTGCTGTCGACTTTGCCCGCACCTTTATTATGGGCGTGGTGATCGGCGCGGGCCAGCAGAACGGCAGTGCCCAGTCCATCATCATCTTGGTGTTCGAGATCATGTTCGCGCTCGCCTGCGGCCTCTGGCTGCCGTGGGGCGAGGGTGCCATGATGGGTCCCGTTAGCTTTGTCGCTAATGTGCTTCGCATCTTTACGGCTGTCATGATTTTGCTGCTGAGCCCCTTGGTCGACTTGGGTCGCGAAGCCAAGGGATGGTTGGCGTACGTTATCTTGCTCCTTCAGGCCATCTTGTATGTCTGCGCTGGCCTCATACTGCTCGTCAAGATGGTGGAGGGCGTGGTTCGTCTGGTGGGACGTGCTTCCTTCGACGAGCGTGCCTCGACACGCCTTTCCGGGCTCGGAGGCGCGATTCGCAAGATCAACAAGAAAAAGGAGGGCAAGCTGCAACTCAACAAGAAGGGCAACAAGCGTCCCTCGCAGACACGCGACCAGCTACTCAACCGCTCCACTTCCACCAACACGCAGAACCTCATGCTCGCCAGCCTCGCCAAGGAGAGCTCTACGGGCGAAAATACACCGGCGGTGCCGTCGTCGCCGCGAAAGCTCAGCACGTCGCTGCCCTCGACCATGTCGATGAACCGCATTCCCGTGCACTCTCGACAGGCGTCGTACGCCTCGTACCTGGACAGCCAATTCCAGGGACGCAAATCGCCCGCGGACATGTTGGCGGACGGCAACGGCCCTTACTCGACCTATCTGCGAGGCGATCCGCACGACGAGGGTTTCATCATGGCTGCGCTTCCCCACACGGCTGCCAACGGTCGAGCCGTGTCGCCGCCTCCCCTGCTGCATCAGTGGAGCGGACGACAGTCGCCTCCGCCCGCAGCCCAGTCTGGCTTTGTTCGTATGGGCGGTGGACGTGCCACGGACTCGGCGCCGTACCAGGCGCTGCACGGTCACGGCCAGAGTCCCGCTCCAGGTCAGCTTCCAAGGCCTTTGAGCAGCGGCAGCATCGAGCGCACGTCGCCGCCGCAACACTTGCACTCGTTGCCGCCTCAACGCCGCGCACGTCCGTTGTCGCAGAGCGCCGTCGTCGAGTCGTACTTTGACCTGCATCGACCGTCGATGCCGCCTTCGAACCAGGACGACAACATCGGCTTGTCGAGCACCGAAGCTGCGGCGCGTAACGCTACGATCCGTCGATACTCTCAGGGTGCTCAGCTGCGCGCGAGTCAGTCGATTGCTGGCATGATGGCGGTGGACGAAGAGGGACAGCCGATCGTGCCCGCCAGCAAAAAGCAAAAGGGCGGCAAGTTCTGGAAGCGCGGCGGTGGCGCACGCAGCGATTCGGACAGCGACGACGACGATGACGACGACGACGACGACGACCAGGCCGCGTTCCGATCTCGTGGTGGATGGAGGGGTCTCAACAAGATGACTGCAGCCATGTCGAGTCTGGCTGCGCGACTTGGAGGAGGCAAAACGGATGGAGCGATCGCAGAAGAAGGTAACAACAGCCTTGAGCCTCCCGCGTCGGAAGCGGATGTCTCTGGCACAAGGCAGAATACCGGATTCGAAGTGGTGCGTCCACAACGGCCGCGACGCAGCTCGGCAGCAGCAGAGCGAGCGTTGGACTCGACGGCGTTGGCAGCGGCTGCAGCGGCGGCGACGTCGACGTCGACGAGGGATGGTGCTGGACAAGTGCACCCGTCTCCTACGCCTACTGCCGTTCAGCCGTACAGCAGCACGGATGTGGCGCCTGTTCGAAGCGGGACCAGCCGCGGTGCTGTTTCGGCTGCTGATGCTTACTCGATGCCTGCAAACGAGTCGCAGCACCAGCAGAACGCAGAAGAGGTGTTGTTTGACGCCTCGTCGGGTACGCTCCCTCCCGGTGCTGCTCAGCAGGCGTTGCTGTTGCCGCATCGCACGTCCAACCGCCCCACTTCGGCGGTGATGGCGTCGAGCAGCAGCAAGCCAGCGGTGAACGAGGACATGTTCTGGGTGTCTACATCGTCTCGTCCGCAGTCGTATGCATCTCGACCCGTATCGTCGTCGTCTTCGCGCATGATGGCAGCGGCGCTCTCTGGAAGCGAAACGCGCGACTCTCGACAGCAGGTATCGACGTCTTCGTCGAAAGGAAGGATCGCCGAGCCGATGCAGGCCGAGGTGGTGAATGCGGAGGAGTTGTCTTCTTCTGAAGGCAGGACTCCCCCTGCTGTTGCAGCGGCGGGCACAAATGTGGACCCGATTGCTCAGGCGGGTGCTGGTGCGGGCGCAGAGGCGAGACCGTCGTCGATGTTTGACGCGGACGGCCAGCTTGTGTCGTCTGCGATCAACTTTGATCGTCGGCAATCGCAAGCGTCGGCGTTCACACCTGCAACGCAGCTGGTGGATCCAAGGGTTGAGGAGAGTAGCCCGCGTCAGGTGTGGGATGCTGCGCAGGCGTACAAGTGAAGCGTCACTGCTGCTTTTCGCTTGATTTCGTTCTCTTTTGCTCGGTCTGTTGCACTCTCTGTTGTTGCATTTTCTGTCATGACTCTTTACATGGACAATATGATGATCTGGTTAATTATCGTCATGGATGATGTAGGTAGACGTGAGAGCGGGCATAGCCGGAAAGTTTGGTAGTCGGTGGTTGAGGTGCCGGTCAAATCGACACACAAGCAGCGAAGAAAGACGCCGATGCGCTTGTTTGTTGAGAGAGTAAGTCGGCTGACCGGCCAAAAAGCGCTGCTGAAAGAGAGAGAGAGAGAGAGAGTCTAGACACTGCGAGAGTGCTTCTGCTGCCTGTCTGGCTGGCTGGCTTGCTGGCTGTCTGGTCCAACCCCGCATTTTCAATCTCACGCTCATTTTCGGCTGGCTTTTGAACTAGCTTTCCGTAGCTGGCTGTACTCACACACTCCAACATGACACGGGAAGGAGGAAGCAAGAGGAGAAGCGACTGATCGATTGTGCCTTTGTGGATACTCGTGTGAGTGTGTCAACTTCTGCTTTCGAGCGGTGTTGAAAGGCGATGTAAAGCTGCTGCTGCTGCTGCTGCTTCTGATGAGCGACGCCGGTGATTCAATTCCGTTTTGACCGGTAAAGTTTTTTGGGCATTGCAAAATTCGCATCTCTCTTGCCATTCAGCTGCTCACCGTCATCAAGAACGAACAAGGACGATAACTGCGCTTGTCTGCTGTATGATGTGTTCGAGTGATGAGCTTGGAGCTTGTGTCGGGTGGAGTCGGATCGGATCGGATCGGATCGAAATGAAGAGACAGTGTGTGTGTGTGCAGCGGCGACACATTCGCACGCCCTAGGCAACGTTGCGCTTTCCGCAACCTGTCAAAATCCCGAGGAGCCGCGGAAGCGTTTTGTTTTTGTGCTCAAAGACCAACAACGACGACGACGACGACGACGACGACGACGACGATATCGTCTGTACAACCTTGCTTCTTCCCCACCAACTGCAGCACCATCAAGCTCTTGTCCGACCGCCGACTTCAAAGCTGCCCCGTCGGTTCATATCGTTTGGACCCACCACCACCACCACCGCCATCGCAAGCTTTCGAGCCAAAGCTTTCATTTGGCTGTCTAGCTCCACCACCGACTCTCGCTAACTTTGCTCCTCGGCCAACTCTCCCTCTTGACCTCTCCGCCTCCCAGCTCGCTCGCTTTTCTTCGCTCTCAGATCTTGCAAGAGCTTGTGCTGCTTTCCCAGGAACCCCATACCACCGCATCCCACGCCCCACGACAATCGAACACAAAGCCTAAGTTATTTCATTTCCTTGCTGGTTGGTCGCTTTTCTTGTCTGGCCCGCACACCACCAAATCCGACGCTTCCACTCCAACTCCATCACACCGTCCCCACCATCCTCGGCGTTCGCCCACTTGTCGTGTGTGCCTTTTCGCATTGTCGGCTCAATAACCGGTCTCAAACCTGCGCTTGCCGGTCATCTACCTTCCCTCGTCCCCGGTCAACCATACCCACGACCCTTACCTTTTTTTTTTTTTTTTTTTTTTTTTTTTTTTTTTTTGGGCCACGACATCCGTCCCCACTCAAATCTCCATCCCCCCTTCTCATTTCCTCAACGCCATGAGAGCGTGATCCTCTCGTCCCTCACTCTCACTCTCTCGCCTCTTGCCCATCTTTAATCTTGTTCCACCCGCCCTAACCGCTCTTGCTGCATTCATGCATACTTGTCCACGCCAGCTTTGCACAAGAGCGCCTCTCGCAACCGCACCTCTAGCACGACAACGCCCCCGCTCCCTCCAAATGAACAGCTTGGCCGACGCGGCGAGTCAAGCTTCAGCTGCTCCAACTGACGCTCCTCCCGCTCCTTTATCTACAGCCACTCTTTCATCGCCAGACTCTGCATCCCATCCAGAAGCTAGCGCACTTCGCCGCTCCTCTGCCACCCACCATCCTCTCCAAACCCTCACAGAGGCAGATGCATCCACCTCGCCCTCCTCCAACCCAGATTCAACTGCAGACATGTTGATCAAGACCAGCGCAGATACCCCTCTCCGTCGCGCTCTGCTCGACACCGAGAAGCCCGAAAAGCGCGGCTCCAACCTGGCTTGCCTCAAGTGTCGCGCCATCAAGGTCAAATGCTCACGCGCCAACGCCGAGGATGAGCGCTGCAAACGCTGCAACCGTCTCGACCTCGTCTGCGAGTTTAAAGAGCATCATCGAGGCAGGAAACCCAAAAAGAGGCCCAGGAGCGAAGCAGACAGCACCGGCGCCGACGAGGAGGACCAGCTCGAAGACGACGAGGCTGAGGCTGCTTCCTTTTCCACCAAGCACACCATCTCCCCCGTTCGTGTCAAGGCGCGCGAGCTTTCTCGTTCGCCTCCGCCATCCACGTCGCCACACACTCAGCAGCAGCAGCAGCAGCAGCAGCAGCAGCAGCAGCAGCAGCAGCAGCAGCAGCAGCAGCAGCAGCAGCAGCATCAATCACACCAGCACCAGCATCAGCCTCATCATAGTCATCACGCTTCGTCGTCATCCTACAGAAAGGCAGAGCAGGGTCGATACGACGCAAAGGAGCCGTCTTCGCCCAAACTTCCCAGCCCCAAGGGGTCTGTCCATGGAAGATGGTTTGGACCGTATCTGCAGCCCATCCCGTCGTTTGAGGACTCATTGTTCTCGCGCAAGTCCAAGTCGCACTCGCACTCGACTCAAGCGCAGCATCACCACCACCAACATCAGCAGCAGCAGCAGCAGCAGCAGCAGCTGTACAGCAGCCAGTCCCAGCAGCAACACCATCTCTACCACATCGATTGTAGCCGTGACCTCCCGCCGCTGTCGATCCCAGCCTCGTCGTCTTCGAATCGCGCTCTCAGCCCCAACGACCAGAGCGCTTGGGATCGCACCTCGGCGTGGAACTCGGCGCAGAGCAGCATGCATCGTGCGCAGCCGACACCACCCGCCAGCACCAACACCACGACGATGACGACGACGACGACGACGACGACAATGGCTGCCGACTTGCGCGACGATGCCGTGCGTCAACACGTCATCAGCATGGACCAGGCGCACGACGTGTTTAGCTATTTCTTCAACGAGCTCAACCCGCCGCTGGCGCTGCTCGATGTTTCGCTGCACACGTTCGAGCACGTTCGTCAGAATCTGCCGATCCTGTTCAGCACCATCATTTCGGTGGCGTCGCGCTTCTTGCTGCCGCAGCACCACCGGCAGTGTCACCGCATCGCCAAGTCGATCCTCAACCTCGCGGCGGCTGAAGAGATTTGCAGCGTGGATCACATCCAGGCGCTCATCCTCGTGATTACGTGGAAGGATCCGGGCGATCGTACCATATTGCGCAAAGCCGTACGTGCGATCGGCTACGCGTACGAGCTCGGCCTGCATGCGACGTTTGACGAGCTGCACACGCTCGAGGCTTCCAGCTCGGGCTCGCGCGCGCGTTCGGACAGCTACGCCATGCTGCGCTACAAACGGCGCCAGGAGCGCGATCGGCAGCGCACGTGGATCGTGCTGTGCCTCATCCACGAGCTGGTTCGGCGGGATGACCGCAACACCAAACCTCGCGCGCGCGTGATCCCGCCCGAAGACTACCCGGACCCGTACACGTGGATCCAGCAGGGCGGCGACGTGCTGCTGCCCGTCGACTCGCGGCTGGCGTGGTCGCTCGACATGTCGATCCTCACGCTCGAAAACGAGCCGTTCTTGGACCACATCAACCGCTCGGACGACGCGACGCCGTTCGAGTCGTTCTTCGACCGCTACCGCGCGCGCCTCGACCTGCTGCGCCGGCGCTACTTTGACGTTGCCGACGACGGCGTGTTCCACCCGCGCTTTCCGATGGACAAGTCGGCGGTGGCCGAGCTGCCGTACCTGGATGCGTTCCGGGACTTTTACATCTGCCAGTCGACGTGGCACTGGGCGGCGAAAGTGGCGTCGCAGCGGAAAGGGAAACGCACCGAGCTGGCCGAGCAACAGGAAAGCGCCCGGTCGGCGTTCTGGTTCGCACAGACCGTGGATACGGCGCTGCGCTGCATGCGGCTTTTCGCGCACGACCTGTGCGAGCCCGGCTACGTGCGGGTAGGGCACGACTACCTCGTCATCTCCGCCAGCGAGGTGACGAAATGGTTCTACCTGTATCGCGAGCACTTGGACGCGTCGACGATCACGGCCGGGGTGGAGTTCCTGCGCGCGACGCTGCACGAGTGCTCGCAGCCGCAGCGGCTGGCGTCGGGCGAGGTGGTGGATACCGAGCGGGAGGCGCCGGGCTACTTTGTGCGGTTCTTGGGCGCGATTTTCGATGCTGGTCTGAACCAGAGCTTTGAGCGCGCCAAGAAGCAGTTGGGGGTCGAGACGGAGCGGTATCGGTGCAAGCCGCGTCACTGGGGTGACGTGGTGAGGGGCAGGGCGCATTCGAGTGGCGCGGCGGACGAGTACGGGGTGGAGAGGAGGCGCGAGGTCGAGGCGGGTCATCATGGAGCTGCGGCGCGTCGACCGCCGTGGACCGGCTCGCACTCTTCGTACCAGCACCAGCAGCCGCAGTCGCAGCCGAGTGCAGGAACACCGGTGGAGCGTGGCGATCGGCCATCGAGCGCAAATGCGATGAGCGCCGCAGCCGGAGGCAGCCCACCGTTCCGCGAGGTCGCCTCGGCCACGGCGCGGTACTCGACGGCTCCGTCGCTGCCTCGTGGGCGATCTGAACTCGGGCCGAGCCGTGGTACGCCTGCTAGTGGTGGTGGTGGGCCGGGGATGACGGAGAGCAGCAAGTCGCAGGCGACGATGCCGCTCGTGTTCGGTGGCACTCAGCCCGACGTTGGCTTGGGTGTGTCGTCGACGTTGGGCAATTCGATTGCGCCGCACCCGGCGTACCTCGGGTCCTCGCCTGGTGCGACGGGGCAGGCGATGCCTGCGAGCTTTGCAGTGCAACAGCAGAGCGGCGGGAATGCGCCCTGGCAGCAGCAGCCCGCGAGCACCATCGCGCCGTCCTGGAGCAGCAGCAACAACAGCAACAGCACCACCACCATGGGCATCAACAGCGGCATCACCAACAACCACATGGGCGGTCTACCCGGCACCTCCACCGCAACTGCCGGCGCTGAGTTTGACAACGTTGCCCTCAGCGGCGGCGGCAGTGCGAGCAGCAGTACAGCGGCTCCCAACGTGGTGCCGCTCGCAGCGGATATCGGCAAACACTCGATCGAGGGCTTGGTGGCGTGTCTGAACACGCGCGACCTGACCTACTGGCAGGACATTTTGGGGTTCGGTCTCGCTGTGTAGCCCCCCCCCCCCCCCCCCCCCCCCCCCCCCCCCCCCCCCCCCCACCCCGCCCCCCCCCCCCCCCCCCCCCCCACCCACCCATAACATAAAAATCAGATAAACCCTTAGCTAATTATTGAATAGTGTCCAATATTTTAAG
>JALCCG010000460.1:0-10831 GCA_023212695.1 Sporisorium sorghi | reverse complement strand
GAAGGGAGTCACAGTTAAGCAGCAGTATGCTAGGAAATTTGTGCATGCTGCTGAGGGGGGGAGTTGAAAACCGTCTCAGAGAGATGGTCCAAAATGGGAAAATAGACTGTCTCTGGGAGACAGTTGGACCCTGGAGGAGAAGGAGAAATTTAGAAAATTCACGTACCTAGTCTTTTAACTATCATCAATCAACAGTACCCTTCAACTGATTCGAAGCATGTGCTCATGATGGCATGTGGAGGTTTGGTCTCAAAAAAAAAAAATCGCCGTTCTCGCACAAATCAGCTGTCAGAGCAGTCAAGACGCTTATAGAAACAACGAAGAACGGCTCCGACAGACGAGCGTCTGAGCGGTCCCGCTTCCACCTCGCCAAAGACGCCAGCCCGGCGATTGATTGCGTGAAAGCGAGGGTCGAACAATGACGATAGGGAGACTTTGAAGCAACGCAGCACCCCCTTCCATGTTAGAGGGCGCTTGGCCCGAGCAGGCACCAGACTACCGACCCGAGGTCTCGCAACATTCGCTCTCTTCAGACGAGCTCCTCCGCGAAAAGTTGGAGGGAAGAGAAAGTACATAAAGGCTCGGTCAATGCCCCTCACCTTCTCCACCACCCATCACATTTTTTTCCAACCGTCTCAACACCCAAGCACACACATATTTGTCACCATGTCCGCACCCGAGCAGAACACCGGCGCTGGCCAGCAGGACGCCCTCGACAAGGCCGTCCAGTTCGGCGAGAAGAAGCTTGGCCACGAGCAGAGCGCCAGCACCACCGAGAAGATCTCTGACGGCATCCGATCTGGCTTGTAGGTGCTCCCTCGCTATCGCCTCATTAATCATTCGAAACGTTGATTACTGACAATCACTCTTTACTGTACTTGCGTTTCGACCTCAATTCAACCCCAACAGCAAGAAGCTCACTGGCAAGGACGTCCCTATCCAGGACAAGCAGTGAACACCTTTGCTGTCTTCCTCAATATTGCTGCGCAGCCTATACCCCTCGGATTGAGCTTCATGTTGACCGCTCTTTCTTGGCTACCCAGTCTCTCGTAATGACCACTCGATTGGCTCATCCTACTTGTTTGTTCTCCTGCGTGTGTGCTTGACGTTTTTGCCGCCCGATTGTACTCGAATCTATTTGTTGAGTTGAGCGACCAGATCGAGGAGTCGGCCGGTGGATACCGTAGTTCCTTCGTGACTTCTCTTCGTAGCTGGTGCGGCAGCTTCTTCCGCCGATTGTGTCGACGACTCGCGGCGAGGAGAAGCTAGCCCTGCAGTTTTCCGTAGCTCCACGTACGTCGGATTGTTGGTCGGCCTGTTGATCAAAGATGCGCCGTGTGCACAGCTCTTCGATGCTCGCGCTACCTGTTGCTGCAACAGCTTATCGATCTCTTCCAACTGTCTGTCGATCTCTGCAAGATCGTAGTCATCCTTGGGTTTCTCTCTGCGAATGGTCTCAGTCGACGCGTGACCCGAGCTACAAGGTTCGTCATTGCTTGCCAAGCTCGCAGACTTATCATACTCGCTGGGAAGACTGGTCAGAGGCGAAGATTCTCGACTCGTGAGCGGTCCACTCCCACATTTCCCTTTGCTAGCCAAGCTTGCATACTCTTCGTAATCGCTCGGGAGGCTTGTCAGAGGAGACGTGTCTCCACTCGGCAACGGGCCGCCCACAAATGAGCTGACGGGATCGGGGTCCAATCTGTCGATGCTAGTCCTGCTATCGAACGGGGACAGAGCGGACTGTGTCAGGTTGTTCCCTGGCTCCTTCTTGCGCTGCATTGGCAAAGGCAATGGCGAGACAAGTGCCGCTCTACCGGAGCGTTCGGGGGCGGCAGTGTGCTTGATGGGAATGAGAGTGGTTCTTCGCTTAGAAAGTGGAGAGCGAGCGATGGGGTCGGTTGATGACGAGCAATCTGATGCATCGATGCGGACCTGACTGCTCCGAAAGCCTCCGTGCGGACCGGCGAGATGATCTGCAAGTCTCTTCGCGGTGAGGGGAAGAGTGGATCCGATACTCGTGCTGGTGCTCTTCATTGGAGTGCATGTCGAAGGCCGGTCTTCGTCCGCAGCTTTGTCGACATCATTGATCCAGTCAAGGATAACATCCCGCTCTGATCGTTGCGGCAATGAAGGATGGTAGGCTAGTGTGCGTCGGAAGGGCGGGCTTTCCAGGCGCGGCGGGAAAGGCGACTCGCTGCTGGGAGGAGATGCCGTGATCTTACTTGTGTCAGCCTCGTCATTCCCGTGATGTTCGAGTGAGTTGCGATGATTTCTCGGCTTGCGAGCATTTTTTCTGGTACTATGAGGTGATTGAGCTGTGCCGAGCGCTTCGAGCCTGGAGCTAGACTCCAAGCACAGTTGTTCGGTGCTCCTTTGCGGGATCGGACGCTGGCGCTCTCCACTCTCGTCGACGTGGCTGCTGTAGAAAAATTTGCTGGAGAGAAGCAGCAGGACTAAACAGAAGGCAGAGAGAAGAGCGAGCTGCCCACCAATGCTGCATAGGAGCAAACCTAAGAGGCAGCACAGGATGAGGAATCCGTAGATGTCGAGATGAGTCATTGCTCCCCGTGATGCTGTTCGAGGAGCTGGATGGATCGCAAAAGGCTGGAAAAGCGACAGTGAGGGTAGAGCAAGGAGTAATGCTGAGTGGATAGCAGGAGTGTGATCAATTCACAGAGCCAGCTCGCGCTCCTCTCCTTCCGCTTCTCTAGCGCACTCCGTCAACTTCGAGACTCGGAGAAGAAAGTCAACGACTGCGCCAAATGAGACTTGTGTTGTAGACAGCTACTGAACATGAAAGAGTGCGCTCTCGGCTCAGTCTCAATGCGCAGCAGCAGCATAGAGCCATCAGAGACAATCGTTCGACTTCATCAACCTAAACCTTATCGTCTTCGAAAGCGCAACCTCGAAGCGCATGCTGCGGCGTCGACATGTCAACGCCCTTGGATTTTTGTAATTTGTTGGACGGCGACGATTCGACACATCATCGATTTTTGACGGCCTTGTTGAGCGCCTGGAATCGGGACCAACACCTCCACGCTGCTGCTCAGCCCCCCAAAAAACGCACTCTCAGCCGGGCGCAAAAGGGTCCAGTCGCGCTCTCGCTCTCTCGCTGCAGCCCTTTGATTTCTCACTCAGCTATCAACATCCTCTTCCGCACCTCCTACCACCCTGTCTCGGCCTGTCAGCCCCAGCTTGTTCCACGACAACTCCGCGCAGCACACTTAAGGACTTGCTTCAATCACCATGACAGCACCTCCTCCGACCAGCGCGCAGCAAGCGCATCCGCTTAGACCTTACTATCAGCCGCCCGAGGACTCCGTGTTTATCGCTACTGCCCCGCGCTTCAGTATGACCGGCACACCCGGTGCATCTTCCGCATCGTCCTCAAAGACCTTTGGTGCTGCTTCCACCCCAAGATCGAACGCGAACAGATACATGTCGTCGAACGACGCCAAGCCTTACGTTGCAACAACATCGGCAGGTGGCTTTGGCGAGGCCGATGCCAGCATCTCGGACATCTTCCGCGCCCTCCTCGTGAGTGGCGCACTTCAGTACACCAGCACCTGCATCGCCATGCCTTTCGAGGTGGGCAAACTCCTGCTGCAGGTGCAGTGGGTGCCCAGAGATGACGTGTGGATCTCCATCACACAGCAAGCAGCGCTCGCACAGCGTCGTGCAATCACTACCACACGACAGTCCAAGGCGCCTCGTCCACAGTCTCAGGAAGAACAGAGTCCCGATGCATGGGAGCAGGAGGTGGCACCAGAGGCCAACGAGTGGGACGACGAGGCCAATGCGCAACAGGACGAGCTGGAAGACGAGCTGTTCGAGGCAGATCTTTCGGACGAAGACGACGCCGACGCATACTTCCGCGACGTGACGTCGAAACCGTCTCGACCCGACACGTCGCTCTACTCTGGACGCAAGAAGAGGCGCATGGTCGACGCATCGGGCTACGTGATGCGCAAGAGCGTTTACGATCAGGGCGCGCGACCCGAGTTCGTCATGCCCGTCGTAGTGAGGGGAGGTGTGTGGGAGATGATGAAGGCGGTTGGTCGTGGCAAGGAAGGCTGGCTCGGTCTGTGGAAAGGATCGTTGACCTCTTTCATTCTCGAAGTCACCTCGTCCACCATCCAGCCCATCATTTCCTCGATCCTTTCGCTGTTTGCACCCGCGGCGCTGTCGCCTCTGCCGCTGGCCTACGCGCCTTACCCTTACAAGACGCTCGGTCTTCTGCTTTCTTCTCACCTCATCACGGGCATCCTCGTTTCGCCGCTCGATCTCGTCCGCACGCGATTGATCGCACAGAGCACGCTGCCAGCACACCGCAAGTACAGCGGTCCGTACGATGCCATCAGGAAGATGTTGCGCGAAGAGGGTGGCTGGAAGACGGCCTATCTCCATCCCAACCTGCTCATCCCCACCATCCTCGACTTCACGCTCCGTCCGCTTCTGTCGCTCGGTGCGCCACTGCTGATCGAACACACGCTTCGACTCGAGCCCAACACGCATCCCATCAGCTACGCGATTGCCGAACTCGCCATCTCGACGGCTTCGCTGTGCGTCACGCTTCCCATCGAGACGGTGCGCAGGAGATTGCAGCTTCAGATCCGCAAGCCGGCTGGTGCAAAGGCGGAAGAGGCTGTCTCGGGCTCATCGCGTAAGATCACCAGCGCGACGGTGCAGCAACAGCAGCAGCAGTCCGCGACGACGACGAGGACAGCAACCGCGCATGGCGGGATCACGCTCACCACTGGCAACGTGGGTGTCCGAGGACTGCGCACGTGCGTCGAAACGCGTCCCATCGCCTACGTCGGTGTGGTGGAGGCCATCTACCGCATTGTGACCGAAGAGACGGTCGCCACGCGCACGCGATCCGCGTCCAAGGCGGACCCGAGCTCCAACGAGGCCACTGACGGTGGTGCTTCCGACGCGTCAGCTTCGGCGGAGACCCACAACTTGGCACAGTCGGGCATCTTGGCGGCCAAGACGGGCCACTCGTCGCTGGGTGGTCTGCGTTCGCTCTACCGCGGCTTCGGCATGGCGTTCAGCGCGAACCTCGTGGTTTTCATGCTGACGCTGGTGAGCGGCGAGCGGGCAGGACCGGCAGGGTGGACGGAGATCTGATTGTTTCAGCCGTGTCGCAGGACAGTGTTTGCAGATCTCACCTCTCGGAGCCTTTTGACTATGTCTGTATACCGCTGATTGTTTGCGTTTTTGGCTGTTCGTTGTCGTATACTGTCTGCTTCGAATCATCCTTGATCAATGTCGATCTTTTGTTTCGGACACGGCTTCTCATGACATGCTTATTGTGTGTGAGGACTACTCATTGTGGTCAAGACGGTTGTTGTCACGGCGATCGAGGCAGAGGAGACGGTATGGGCCGAGATGAGCTCTGGTGGGCCCAGGTCCTCGAAGCTCCACCAAGCCAAGCCCGCACTTCATCCATGCCACCACTCTAGGCACGCCCACGTCACACCGCGCCCACACTTCACATCTCGTCTCGGTTCAGAGCCCACCACGAGGCAAGGAGACAGTCTGAGCGGTGTGGAGCCTTAACTAGGAGAGATGCAATCCCCACCGTTGAGGTTGCCAGCAGGCGGGATTTTCACTCTCATGAGGCGAAGGTGGCGCCCAGTGGCAACCCTCTTGCCCAGCGTGTGACTTTCGAGCGTCGCCGTTCTCATGAACGCACCTTGTCGCCGTCACACCATCTTATTTTGGATCGTCCGCGAGGCTGGCCTCACCCTACACGTCTACTTCAAGGGCTTTGACAGCTCTCTGATCGCTATCCCTCTTCTTCGACTGGTTCGACCTCTTCGCTGCTTGTCGCCTTCCAAGCCCTTCTTCTATACTTCGCGCGAAGAGAATTAGGATGGGTGCGATACACGTGCGAACGCGGCTGACGCTGAGCGTCCTAGCCTCCATTCTATTGGTGTTGCTGGTATCACCACACGTCGCAGCGTACAAGCTCTCCCCGGCGGACGGCCAAGCGGACATCGGGGCGTACCACGTGCAACCCGGCCGGTGCGCCGGGGTCGAGCAGCGGCTCCGCACGCGCTACCGCTACTTCTTCGCCTCGCCGTTCCACACCGCCTTCGACCAGCTCCACCCTTCCTCCCCCTCCCCATCCCCCTCCCCCGAATCCACGGAGCAGTGGGACGCGACCGCGCTCTGTGCCTACAACCCGGAACTCACCGAAGGCTACGGTGGCGGCTTTGACAGCATGAACTTCTACCTCGTCTACGCCCGCTGCATATTCGGCACAGACGAGATGCGCGTGCTGTGCGGCACGACCGACGGCAAGGGCGCCCCCATCGACAGCTATTTTAATTTGATTCAGGCGAAGTGCCCACGGGGTACGCGGTGCAAGAACCTGTGCGCGTCGATGGTCAGGCCGGAACTGACGAGTCCGTATGCAGCGCAGCAGGTGCAGCTGGCGCAGTGTATGCCCGACGATGTGTGGGGGAGGCTGACTGATATGTACAGGCCCAAGACCGCGGCGCAGGGAGGAGCGGGAGGGAAGGGGGGTGAGAAGCCAGAGGCGGCAGCGGTGCCAAAGGTCGATCCCACGGTGATGGATAAGGCGCCCGCGAAGAACCCGACCCAGGATGAGACGCATACGGAGCAGGATGGGACGATTGCGGGTAAGGTGCTGCCCAGCGATCCTAATAAGGGTGGCGATAAGAATAAGCCGGCCGATCAGCCCAAGCCTGCTCCTGCGCCTGCTCCCGCTCCTAAACCTGCACCAGCTCCTGCTCCCGCACCAGCGCCGGCTCCAGCACCTGCACCGGGAGGCCACACCGTCCGCTTCCAAATCCCCCCCGGCGTCATCCTCCTCCCCAAGACCAATCAACCTGCTCCTCCTGCTGCCAAACCAGACGATCCACACGCAAAACCCGCTCCACAGCCAGCACCGGCCAAACAAGCCCCTGCTGACCCCAAGGACGACGCTGGCAGCAAGGACGACCAGCCGAGCAAACCGCCGCCGCAAAAGGCGCCTACGGCCATGGGATTCCGCAAGCGTTGGCTGGAGGGGAGCGCGCGTCGTCATCATCGTCGTCGTCGTTGAGCTTCGTTGACGGGGCGAGGCTTGGGTTCGGTTTCGTAGAGTTTTGGTTCTGCTTCACACTCTTTTGTTCGCTTTCACTTTCACTTTCACTTTTCTTGTCTTTCACCACATTCACTTCGTTGTCACTCTTCTCTCTTCACTTTCGAATGCTGACTTTTCACCGAGCCGCCGTGTCGTTACGTCTTGATTGCTGTTGCCCTAAAACACCAGCTGAGATCAACTGGGAACTGCCAATCAGGGCAACACAGGCACCCCGAGATCGTCACCGACCAACTCCAGCGCCTTTGCCGCCAACACCCTCGCCTCTGCCTTCTTCGCCGCATCCTCTCCTCCAGCACCCAGCACATCCCTCGTCGTACCCACAACGCCCACCTCCAGTCCACACTCCGCAAACATTCTCTGCACCTCTGCCGCGTCCGCCGGCAAGATCGGCGGCAGCGACGTGCCGATGCTCGCCGCATCCGACGCTGAACCCTTCGGCGTCGTCGACGAGACGAGCAGCAGGAGGTAGCGAAATGCTGAAAATAGATGGGCGCGTTGCGAGTTGTGCCATTGCGGAGCAGCAGCGTCGGTGCTCGTCGTAGCGGTGTACGTCCCCGGCCAGAGTCGCAACTCGAGGTACTTTTGCAGGATATAGTTGATCTCCTCCTGCCGAATGCGCTGTACGGGGATCATGCCGCGGATCTCGAGATCGCGCGCAAACGACAGCAGCGCGTCTTGGCATCGGCCGATCAGGTGGCGCAGCAGCACCGTCGCCAGCCTGCGTGCCGCTTGCTCGCCCGAGACGTGCCCCTCGCTGAACCGCGCAGAGCAGCCGAGGAACAGCAAATCGAAACACCAGTACGCAAAACGCTCATTGGTCGTCTCCTGCGGGTCGTCAACTCGCCCTCCACTTCCATCGGCCTGCGTCTCGAAGGTGTAAAGCCTGGATGCAAGCGTCAGCGTGTGACCGAAGCGCTCGATGAGGTGGTCGGGTACCTGCGGTTCGCCCAGGTACGGCAGGATGGACGTCTCGATCGTGCCGAGCACGAACAGGCCGAATCGCTCGTCGGCGTCCTTGATGTGTTTAGGCAGCGTGTGGGCCAACGACGAGTCCGCCAGCACGGTAGCCTGGATCGCATCGACGATTTTGCCCCACAACCGCTCCACCGTCTCGACACTCAGCCCTTCTTCTCCTCCCGCCTTGCCGTTCAGCTTGGGACAGCATCGCGACAGGATCCGACATAGCGCGAGCGTAGCGAGCTGCCACACCGGCCGAGCCTCGGCTTTGCGCTCCGTCTTGGAGCTAGCATTGGGACTGTCCGGACACTCGTATTTGAGCTTGATCGGGATGACAAGTGCGGAGATAAGGCTCTCGAATGCACCGCCCTCGTAGATGTTTTTGTCGGTTTCATGCGTTACGAATGTGCCGAACGCCTCGTCGATGCTCGCTCGTGACAGCGCGATAAAGGTGGGTCCTTTTGCGTTCTTGCTAGCGTCAAGATCGACGCCCGAGTAAGCCAGGCAGATGCACTCGGACAGGTCGGTCAGGATCAGCGCAGAGACATTTTTGACATCCGCGACGGATCTGGCTGTGGCGCGGGCCGCTTCTTGAACGTTCGTAAGGCTCGCTCGATCCGACATGTTGTCCGGACTGCGTGGATAGGCTACACACGCTTTCAGGCTTGTAAGCAGCGCTTCGACGTTGTCTCGATCAAAATCCGCCTGCAGGATGCGATGGATCGGTGGGAAAGCTTGGACGTACGCCAACAGGTTCTTTTGCGTGAAGAGGAAAGCGCTGGCAGCAGGTTCGCTTTCGGCGCCGTCATCTGATCTCGATTGACTCGCGTCACCTTGTTGGGTTCCGTTACGGCGAATATGCTCGCCGATCGCGACCCAGCTCTGCCAAGCCTCCTTCCAGGCGACCTGTACTTTGACACGCGCAGCCTCGTCGATGCGCGCCTCGCCGTCGACGTTAGCCGACAATGCAGACGTGAAGCACTTGATTGACGCCTGGGAGAGATCCGCCGGGCCTTTGAGAAAAGCGCGCGTGGTCAGATCGAGCAATCGCGTCCACATGGCCTCAAAAGCGCTGCTGTGGATCAGCTTGGTGGGCAAGTACGCTCGCACCACCTCGCCAAACTGCGTCAGCGCCAGGCTCTGCGACTCCTGCCACTGCTTCAACTCGCTCGGAAGCGTGCCCATCATGAACGCCTGTCGATCCTTTTGTGCGGTACCATCTTCGGTCCCACTCTCGAGATCCTCGATCGACGCGCCGAGCAGCTTGATGAGCGGGAAGATGATCGTGTCGACAATCTCCTGCCACACTGCTGGGCCGAGCATGTCGCCATACTGTTGCAGGACGCGGAAGAGTTTCGAGATGGCGCCGTTTCGCACTTCCGACCTGGGGCTTTGCGAGATGGACAAGAGGCACTGCAGCAGGAACAGCCAGAGCGGCTGCGCATCCGTGTCGACGCAAGCGGCGCTGCCCTCGGCGGACTGCTTTTTGGCTCGAGCGGCCATCTCGGCTGTGACGCCCCATAAGCATCCGTTGGCGGTCAGCGCCACATTGACGTCAAGGTGTTGGCTGCCGAAATCGTTGAGGCAGCTGCAGCATTTACGGATTTGCTCGGTGTTCAAGGCCGACAAGAAGTCGGAGCACACGAGCTGCAGACACGAGAAGCCAGCCTTGACAAGAGCGAGCTGCACCTTCTGAGCCGAGGCAGAGGGTGTCGAGACGGTGTCTGCGCTCCTTTTGTCCTCCTTGCAGGCGGCGGAGCAAATGTCAAAGATGGTCTCCCAGCCATAAATGAGCGAGTGTCCGAACGTCTCGAGGACCTTGTTCAGGTATTCGACCGAGGACGTTCTGAGTTCCATATCGACCGTGGTCGCCCGGCGTCCTTCGAGAACCCCTGCGCTAGAAAGAATGTGCAAGGCCTGCTTTTGCAATTGCAGCTTTACTGGTTCTTTTGAGGTTTCTGCTGCCTCGGACATGGCGGAAAAGGCGAGCTTGTTGGCGGCGTGAGAAGCTTGAGAGCGCCAAGCTGAAGGAAGCACAGGGTTGGAAAAGGTGGCGATGAGGTGGCTTGTCACGGCGTCCCAGCCTTGATCTGAGGGGAGGAAGCAGAGCCGTCTGGTATTCAAAGATGCCACCAGGTCCAGGCAGGTGATTGGGTAGAACGTCGAAGCGCCCTCGGTCCTGCTGCTTGGCGCACGACCCTGGAAACCGGAACCTCGTGGAGACGCGAGTTCGGCGTCCGCTGCTGTGGATTTGGGCATGTCGAGCGAGGCCAGCAGCATATCACCGCTCAGACGACACAGCGACGAGATGAACTGAACGAAAGCCTTGTCGTCGAGCGACGTGGTGTTCTCGAAAACGCTCTGGATTAGTGCTGAGAGTCGGTTGGGCTGCAATTCGGCCACATTGAGCAGCTGAAGCTGATTTCTGCCCGAGCGCGTGTCGAGCGACATCATTGCGCCATGTGTCAAGGTCGAAAGCGTGGTGCGGCCATTGCGGCTGACGTCACCTTCATCGTCGTCGTCTCCGTGTCCACTGTCTTCGGCTGTGTTGAGCGAGACCAGCAGCGCCTGAGCACCACACAGTCCGCTGAGGACTGGATACCAGAATGGCCCAAGTGCGCCAGAGAGGTAGTAGGCGACCTGCACGTATGCTTTGAGGCAAGCGAGATTGCGCGTCGACATCTTGCGCGCTTGAGCTGCGCCGTTCTTGACTGAGCCCAGCACGGCGGCGGGAGCAGCAGCGTCCCATCCAGG
>JALCCG010000459.1:0-10854 GCA_023212695.1 Sporisorium sorghi | reverse complement strand
GCGCACATCCTCCTTCAATGACGTCTGATGAAAAAGTTTGTTTCGTCCATCTCTCTCTCCCTCTAGCTGCGGTCATGGTCGGTCTCGGAGTCTCCTTTTTTTTTTTTTTTTTTTTTTTTTTTTTCTTGTCTAAAAAAATGATATTTGAATTTCGGGACCCTCCGATCGCCCTGTCAATCAGAGCTCTCAAGGATCAAGCGAAAGCGAAAGCGACGCGCGAACCCTGCTTTTTTGCGGTGTGGACCAGTCAACAAAAGCACGTCGCGTGCCTTTTTTTTTCTCTCATGCTTCTTCCAGAGAAGAGGCGCTCTCGCTCTGGCTGCAATCGGACGGACCCTTACAGACCGTGATTTGACTGGAAAAGAAGCAAGAAGAAAAAAAGAAAAAAAAAAGAAAATTCAGTCCAATCCAAATTTGGAACTCTGCTTCTGACTGACTCCTCTGCTCTGGCGCTCTCTCTCTCTCTCTCTCTCTCTCTCTGGGTCTCTGCATCACCACGTCCAAACACAACAGCAGCAGCACGCAGCGTCATCCTCCGAGCATCAGCATCATCATACCCTCATTATCACCATCTCTCGTCGTCGTCGTCGTTGACGTTGACGTCGGACCCTTTCCTCTGGCAACTAACCTCTAGGTTCGCCGTTGGCTTTCGCGCATTCTTCGCTCTTCGCTTTTGCCCATCGAGAGAGACCTGTAAGGTGGATGACGGCTGCAGCAGCATAGCAGCATCATCGCTTGCCTCGATCTTACTGGCTCTCTCTCTCTCTCTCTTTCTCCCTTTCTTTCTCTGCGCTTTCTTCCCCTGTAACCCTTCTGGCACTTCGCGTTCGCTTCCTCGTGACTTTGCCCTCGCCTCTTTCCCTCTCTCGCTCTTCCTCTTCTTGCATCCTCATCGCCTGGGTTTTCTCTTCCAATCAGCATCCCTCCTCTCCCTTTGGCCGGGCACCACTCAAGGGTCTCGTTTGCTGTTTGCGTCACCCATATTTTCTTTCCCTCCCTTCTCTCTAATCTTTTCCCCTTCTCCTCCCTTGGCAGGGCCCAGTCCGGATGCAACGCTTGTTTGCCTCTTTTCTTCTTCCTTCCTCCTCTTTTTACGCGATTCCTCCGTCATCGTCGCATCTAGCTAGTGCTGCCTCTGCCTAGTGGTCAGACGTCGACCGTACTTCCCACCTTTTGATCGTGGCTGAGAAGAGGAAGAGAGAGAGAGAGAGAGTCCTTCCTCCTCCCCCTTCTCCAGCCACGCTGGACCCTTTTCGTCACACCAAGCCAGCCAGCCCCTTCTCTTTCGTCATTGTCTCTCTTCGACCACGCCTCTGCTCGCTACCCACGCAGATCGACCTAGCCATCCCTCTCTCTCTCTTGCTATCTCTCCCTCTCTTAGCTTGCAAAGGAGATCTTCCAACACCATCGTGCACTCACCCATCAGCATCTTGACGCAAACCCTTGCTCTTCATCCTTCATCGCCGTGTCTCGCTTCCACTGCATTTACGGCCTCTAAGCGTACACCATCCCACCGCTCCTTGCCTCTCCTCCCGTCAGAGACGCCGTCATCTCTGCTTCTCTCTCTCCTCTCGCCTGTCATCTGCCCTGTCACCATTTGGCAGCAGATTCCAAGTCGCCGGGCTCCGTCTGCATAATCGCTTAGAGTCGCTCCCACACACACACACACTCTCTCTCTCTCTCTCGATCCGTCCTGCAACGGTATCCGCACCGACTTCTCGTCATCGTCCCACGGCTTCCATCTCCGCTGCGGGCCTTTGACCACGCGCTGCTGCTCACTTCATCCCAAGGGTGCACCAGCCACGACCCAGGTTTTCGTCTGCGTGCCTTAGCTTGCTTGTCTGACGCTGCCCTCTCACCGCCCAGCCTGCCTGCCCGTCTGCCCGCTGTAGCTTCCGCCCCGGTTCTCCCTTTTCCTCCTCCACCACCATCATCATCTACGATACCAATCGATACGACCACGACGACGATACACCAGCACGCAGCAGCTCTTACAACAATCTCACCGGCCACCACCACGACCAACGCTCTTCAGACATCCATCGCGATTCAACGTAGACCGACCCATACCAACCCCCTCTTTCTCGAAGAGTAATCAACGCGTCGATCTTCAGCTTACCCGCTCATACCAACATTCGATGCTCCAATAGACCCTCGTCTTGCATCCACACTAGGAATTATCGCCAGAGATCGCTTCATCGCAAACGATCTTTTCATCTCCTCAACGCTTCTCCACCGCAGTCAGGATCGTCCATCGACTCTTGACTCTTTTACGCGAACCCAAGCGCATCGAGCTAGTCTTGTCATATACACCATCTCTCATCGCTTTGACGCTTTGTGAGAGGACAGGCTTCCGCACTCCAGACCACCGTCCTCAGCAAGCATTCAAACGCTGTTGTTGACACTCGCAGGCAGTCATCTTTGCTTTTCGACTGTCTCTTCACCTCTCTCCATTTCCATTCGCGATCTCCCCTCGCTCCTTTATGGCACCTTTCTCCCTACCATCTGCCGGAGGCGTCGTTACTTTGCTCAACGACCGTGCTCCACCGCCGTACAAGACCGAGCAAAACAATTCGTTCTTGGATCCACCCTACCCACCCCGCCATCATCACTCTCCGACAAGCATGTCCCATTCTGCCTTCGATTCTACCTCGTCATCAACAGAATCTCTCCTACGCAGTGGCGACCGTTCCACTGCCTCTACCTCACCACCTACCTCGCTAGACTTGTCCTACGACAACAGGTCTGCTCATCACAAGGCTCATCCAGCCGAATCCATCCGATTGCCACGCATCGAAGCACCCGCTGACTTCCCCGAGCCCCACCATCATCGTGGTCTGCAGGGACACAAGGTGCTTCGTGGCAACTACATCTCCGCCGAACCTCAGAGCATTGGTATGCGACCGGGAGAGCCTCTGCCTCCTTCAGCTACCGGCATCTTTCCTCCAGGTCAGTGGGACCGATCGGGCGCCTACCTCGATCCCAACGACTACAGCCGTCGCTCCAGCAGCAGCAGCTCCGACAGCACCTACCTCTTTGATCGCAACATGCCCTACGGTGACGCCAGCAACGCCATGGCCAAGCGAACCGCCAAGGACAACGGCTCGGGCGCCATCACCGTCGGTGGCAAGAAGCGCTACCCGTGCCAGCACCCCGGCTGCGACAAGACCTTTTCAACGAGCGGCCACGCCGCGCGTCACAATCGCATCCACACGGGCCAGAAGCCCTACCGATGCACCTTCCCTGGATGCAAGGCCCGTTTCTCTCGACAGGACAACAGCCTGCAACACTACCGCACCCACATTCTGCATCCCAAGGGTCGTGCCTCTCAGTCGGCACAGGCTCGCGACGCAGCTGCCCAGCTCGACCTCGACCACCTCGACCTCGACGCCGCCGATGCAGAGGCGGAAGCCAAGGCTGAGCTCGGTCGACGCGCCCTCGAAGATGGCACCGCCATCGCCGTGGTTCACGAAGTCAAAGACCAGCACGGCCGCAAGAAGGGCGAAACCATCGAGAGGATGGTGGGCATACCGCGCAGCCGACGCGAATCGTTGCGCGGTGGTCTGGACGACGACCGCAGCGCTTCGCCGTCATCGATCGACGATGCTCGCATGAAGAGGGAGTCGAGCCTGCCGGGTGTTGGGCTCGATGTCGCGGGACACTACGAGGCGCCCGCAGACTACTGGTCGTCGCAGATGGCCAAGCAAGGTCGTCTGTCTCTGCCTCACAGTGCCGTTGCGTACGACCCTCGCTACCGCGACCCTGCCCCGCCGGCACCTTATGCGCGCGATGCCGCGATGAACGGCGGCATCTACTCGGGCTCTTCGACGCCGGCGCCGCCTATGGCATGGAGTCAGGCTCCACCGTCGTTCATCGACCCTCGCTTTGCGCCTGGCTATCCTCGTTCGGCCGTGTCGGTCTCGCCGCACCGACGAGACGTGTATGACCCGTCGTCGCGCATCGCGGCGGCGTCGTTGGATCCGGAGCTGGCGGGTGTCGACTCGTCGGCGGCCGACTATCACCGTCGAAGCACGTCGACGAGCAGCAGTCAGCGTGACCGCGTGCCGCCTAGTGTGGCCACGCTGCCACCGCCGGGACCTGCTTCGCGCATGCCCATGGCGGCGCATGCGGCGTCTGCGCCCGTGTCCGGTGTCCCATCGGCGCGCTCTTCGCAGAGTCCCAAGTCGAGCCCTACTTCGAGCGCCTACTCGGTTCCGGAGGGCATTGCTGCCTCGGGGCTCGACAAGCTCAGTGCGGCAGCAGCGTCGTCGAGCCCTGCCGCCACGACGTCGTTGTCGGCGCGTGGTCGACTCATGGGCGGTGGTGCCAACGGCGCTTCGGCCGCATCGTCGTCGTCGTCTTCATCGGCGGGCTACCAGCACCCGTACAGCTCGGACCGCTCGACCAACTACGCGTCATCGTCGATGCCGCCCATCTCGTCGGCGCGCGACCGCAGCAGCGAAGACACGCTTGACCTCGACCGCAAGACCATGTCGTCGAGCCTGAGGAGCGGGCTAGCTGTGGATCCGAAGAACACGCTACCTCCTCTGCACAACCCTGCTGCGGCTCGAAGGTGGTAGGCAGGATAGGATTCGCGCCCTTTTGTGTGTACTCTTTTCTGACTCGTTAGGATTCTGTCACCGAATGTAACTCAGTAGTAGTTGTAGGTCCGTTGCCCGTTCGTTGTTGTAATGGTCTCTTCTCTCTCTCTCTCTCTCTCTCTCTCTTTCTCTTTTTCTTTCGATTGATGTGTATGTATGGCGTTTGGAAACGAAGATCTGTCTCCGTTTTCTAGCAGGATAGCTTGGCCCTAGAGAGGCATCTGTGTTGAAGTTTGTCTGGGTGTGCTTGTCGTTCCGCATCAGCGTTCGCTCGACGTTTGAAGTGGGGGGAATGAAGAAGAGTAAGAAAATGATCGCGAGAAAGTGACGCGGAAAATGAGGCTCAGAAAAAACATCACTTCGGATGTCGGACGACTCTTGCACGGACCCTGGATTTCTGCATACCCTTTGCCCAACATCGTTCTTCCCATCCTTGCTTTCTCCCTCTCCAGTCACATCATACACTTCGGTTGATCGTAATCGGCAGGATGGTAAGCACCGGCCCCAGCCCTGCTCCTCACAGTCATTCAGGGATCCTCGACTGACCTCGACCACTGCCCCATCTTCCGCGCTCAACGCGAACTCGATGCTCTCCGGTCATGTGCGGTACAGGTCCGAGGACACGCTAAAGCGCAAGCGCAAGAAGCGGCCAAGAAGAAGGCCGACGCAGCCAAAGGCGGCAAGTCGCAGCTAGGCGAGGCGCGCCAGAAGGGGCTTAAGTTTACCTGCCCGACGTGCAAGGGTCAGAACCCCGTAAGTGGAAACCCTCCCCGCCTCCCTCAGCCAGTCTATAGCTGATGCAGACAGAGCGAGCGAGCAAATGAAGGCCAGGGGACGTGCTGCTGACCAGTTCTCAAGACTTGATGCGGATGCAATTGCGGGCAAACACAGAACTACAAGGTGCTCAAGGAACACTTTGAAAACAAGCACCCTAAGGACACGTGTCCGCCGGAAAGCTGGTTCACTGCCTAGACGGCGAAGAGATACGATGTCAGCTTAGATTGCTATGGGGCACGTAATGGTAGAGTCTAGACAAGTCAAGGGTTAGTGTTTGCGGGAATGTGGTGCGCTGTGCGTAAGAAGTGACGAGGTTTGCTCACGACAAGTCGCTGCATGCGCTTGAATGGGTCGTCAATCGTTTGACAGTCCACAATGTGCTCCCGCCAGTTGAGCTTCCCCACGTCCCTCGAACAACCACCTTCAACTCCGATTCCTCACAGCACCCGCTCCAGAATCCGCTCCACCGCCTCCACCACCCTTGTCACCTCCTCAACCGTATTGTAATGCACAAAGCTCACCCTGACCACGCCGTCCGCCAGATCCAGCCCCAGGCTCTGCACCAGCTTGTGCGCGTACATGTGTCCCTGCTGCGCGCCCATCTTGCCGTCGGCCACGAGCGCCGCGTGAATCTGTTTGCTTGTACCCGCACGATGCTTGCCCGTAGCGGGGTCGACGATGACAAACGCGACCGTGGGGGCGCGTACGGCAGAGGCGGTGGATTCGGGGCCCACGATGCGCAGCCCGCGCGGCTGATGCTTAAGCAGACAGGGGGGTGAGGTGTGACAGCAACGTAGCTTCATGCGCGGCGATCTTGGCGAAAGCCGTGTCCAGCGCCGCGTCGACTTCGGCACGAGACATCGCCACCCTTCCAGCCGTCGAACCCCGACCAAATACGCCATTCCAATCGAGCTTAACTCCCTGCCCCACCCTCCCCGTCCCCACCGCCACAACGTAATCCGCCACCGCCGCAACCGAATGGTTCAACTCGTACTGCACCGAGCTCGTCTGGAACGGATACATGCCCTTCACCTCCGCCCCCGCCTCGGGCTGCAGGAAGAAATGGTTCAACCGCGCCAGCTGTTCCTCCCTCACACGCGGGGCGATGTACATCAACCCCACATGTGCGCCGTACGTCTTGTACACGCTGAAGAACGCGATGTCGACCCGCCACTCGCGAGGGCGGATGCGACGGTGCGGGGCGTATGCTACGCAGTCGACGGCAATTACAGCGGAGGGGGCGATGGAGCGGATGAGCTTAACAGCGGCAGTGATGTCCGTGAAGGCGCCGAGGAGGTTCGAGCACGCGGTGAAGGCGACGAGTTTCGTTTTTGGCGTCACGATGTCCTTCAGCGCGCTCGGGTCGAGGGTTACGGCGTACTCGTTTCCCGTCTCGCCAGTGATGCGATTAACGGGCCAGTGCTTGACGCTCATCCCCGTGCGCTGCGCCAGCCTGACCCACGCTCCGCGGTTCGTCTCGTGATCCGCGTCGGACACCACCACCTCGTCGTCCGCACCCCACACGCCGCGGTGCTCGATCATCGCCGCTACGGAGGCCACGAGCGACGTAGCGCTCTGCCCGACCATCACGTCGTCCGGGGACTCAGCACCCAGCAGCGCCGCAGCCGCACACGTTCCGAGAGATACATTGCGCTCCGCGGCCTGGGCTAGAGGGTACGACGCCATCTGCACGTTGGTGCGCAGCAGGTAGTCTGAAATGGACGAAGCGACGGTCGAGAGCACTTGGCTGCCGCCTGCGTTCTCGGCGTACACTGTGCAGCCGGGGGGAAAAGGACAAAGAGTGAGGTTAGTATGAGGATGTGAGTGTGAGGGTGGGATGGGGTGATGGGGAGAGAAACGCACCGTATCCACTGGTAGCAGAGCCCGCGATGTCGGCAGCGACAAGTGCGGGGAACTGCGCGCGCACCTGCTGCAGCTCCTCCGCTGACAGGGTTGTGCTCGACGACATGTCTGTTGCCTTTTCGCCTCTGCCTCCTTGAACACAGGAAGTCTAGATGCGAAGAGAGGAGAGTGCTCGATGTGCGGAAGTATAAATGTGCAGAACGTGAGGGTGGTGGTGGAGAGAAAGCTTGGAGAGCACGGGGCAGGCTGAGGAGGTCCGTGCTGTTCAACCGCACAAACGGAAAGCCGTCTTCCGATTGAAATTCTCCGCGTGGGGGAGCGTTCTTTCCCCCACGTTCCCGCCGACTTGTCGATATTCGACGACACTCGACGACGACTCGACATCGCTCGGCTTTGCTGAGAAGAGACTTGATCCTGCGGTCGACTTTCGATTGCTGCGTGCTCGACGTCCGAGTAACTAGTCCCGATATCAATGCTGAAAGCGATCCTCGAGTGCACACCCACAAAGCCTACCGAGGCTGTTCGCTCTCACACCGTCCCACCATGAAACGCACACCTTCAACACCACTCTTTCCACACAAACACAGTCTCTCCTCACTTCCACACACCCAAAGCAGAGCAAAGGCAAACAGCAAATGCTATTGAACCCCGACACCCCCTCTCTACCCACCCGCCTTACTTCCCACAGCCCCCCTCGTCCCCGTCGTCCGCGCCATCGTATCCCTCAACAAAGTCACCAAGCTCAACGCCGCATTAGCTCCGACCTGCAACCCCCACACACTCACGTTCTTCAAGCGCTTACTCGACGCATTCTGGCTCGCCACATGGTTCGCCAACGCCTCGTAAATCTTCTCCGACACCACGGGCAACAGGCCCGTTTGCGCCAGGTCCAGCGAGCCGTCGAACTCGCTTAGGTCCATCACCACGCGGCATCGGATCGGGATGAGCGTCTTGTTGGCGTTCATAAACGCCACGATGGGACGCACGAATGCGTTGGTGCTGTAGCTGATGTCGTTGGTGAAGAGGGGGACTGCGGCTTTGATGTCCTTGAAGCGCACGTCCATGTCGATGACGACGGTGGGCGGAGGGATGGATGATTTGGCGGCTTTGCGGGCGTCGTGCTCCGAAGGTTCGAGGACAGTATCGCCCGCCGGCTGCTGCTGCTGGTCCGCCGCCGCAACTCGCCGTTCTGCCCGTGCAGGAGGCTCTCGACCCGCCCGCCTCGCCTCCTCATTCTCCTTGCGCACCCTCTCCGCCGTCGCGCCCACCGCTGAGACAGGCGCCTCGATCGCCGGCCCACTCAGCCGATGCTGTCCCGGGATCGGATCGTCATCGCGATCACGGCTCGGCTCGGCCGACAGCGCCGCCGTCAGATTATCCAACACCTCGATAATGATCGTATTGATATCCGCCTCATCATCCAAATCGCGAGGAAACTTGATGTCCGCCACCACATCAAACTTGCCCGACAAGATCCACGAGATGGGCCCGGTCAACTCGGACTGGTTCTGGATGTGGTCGAAGTTGACGCCGTCGACGCGCAGGCGCGACATGGTCTTCCACTTGGAGTGGATCGTCTCGCGGTCCTTTTCGACCGTGCGGCTGATGTTCTGCGGCTTGTGCAGGCTGAACAGGCAGCCGTCGACCTGGCCCGTGATCGAGTCGGCGCTGAGCAGGTCGTAGAACAGCCACTGCTTGCGCAGCTTGGGGATGTGCGCGCTGAAGATGCTGAAGTTGAACGGGCGGAAGTCGTTCGGCTGGTAGACGGTGACGAGGAAGTCCTCGATCTCGAGCGACTCGAGCTCAAAGTCGCCGTGGCGCGGCTCGCGTCGTGCAGCTTTGGGGTCGTAGGGCTTGTTGGGATCCCAAAACACGTTGCGTCGATCGACAATGCCTCGCACGCCGCGCACCACCGCATCCTCGATGAGCCCTTTTCCCTCGAACCAGCGCTGCAGGCTGAGCGTCACGTCGATCGAGTCGACCTGCAGGTCAAACATGGTGTAGTTGGTGTTGACCGTGTCGTCCTCGGCGAGATCCTCTCCACGCGCCTCGTCGCTCATGGGCGGAGCCACCTCCTCGACCTCTTCGTAGTGAGTGCCCTCCCACGCCATGCCATCACCCGCAGTCATGGCAGTACGCCGCTTGACCTTGTCCGGCCGATCCGCACCGCCGTTGCGAGCCTTTTGCCGCCTCTCTTTGAGGAGTGAGTCAACATCGCCATGCACTCGGCGAGAAATGAAGACGTTCTTAAAGCTGATCTTGCTCTCCTTCCACTTGGGCACGATGGCGCTCTCGAACACAACGGTCACGCCCGTCTCGGCAGTGAGGTAGTCGGCGATCTTCCTGGCAATCCACTCTTGCAGATTGAGAGCGTTGAGCGCGGCAAAGATGAGCGAGAAAAACGTGGTGGTGCCGACAATGATGAAGACGGCGGTGGTGAAGCCTCCGAGCGTGAAGAAGGCGCTAATGTCGTCGGCGTTGAAGCGGCGGAAACCTCGGATGGTGAACCACTTGAAGCGAATGCGGAGTCGCGTCCAGAAGCCTTGCGCGATTCGCAGGAGATCTTCTTTGGACGGCCTGAGGCGCTGTTGTTCGTGAGGCTGGAGCTCGTTGCCTGTCGATGGCCGAGTCTGATTGCTCTGTGCGGAAGCGGGCACGGCGCGCATGGCCAATCTGCGCAGCGAAGCGGGATAGTTGGAGAAGTGATGGTAGGCACGTTCGGCGGTGGTCAATTCGGTGCTTGAAGATGTCGCTTTCGTTTCCAGATCTTGGCTCGGATTCGGTGGAGAAGGTTCAGAAGATTCTGCATGCTTTTGCGAGGATTGATCCGTCGCTGGAGTTGAAGGAGGCGCGTCTCTGTTGGCATCGTCCGATCTTGAGCGATCCCTGTCATCAGCTCGAGCGACTCGGACAGCATGGAATGCACGTGCTTGCTGTGCGATGGCGCCAAAGGACTCATTCGTCCACCGAGTGCGCGTCTTTGGAGAACCGAGGGACGATGTAGGGCGAATGCTGAGAGCTAAAGACGCTTGCTGCCGAACGGTAGGTCTTGCTAGTCGTGTAAAGTAGGATTGCACAGCAAGATAGCTGCGCCCTGTGTCGCCTGAAGACCTTGAAAGAGAGCTAGACAGTGTGCGCGATTGCAACGGCCTCTTGTCAAAGTCTGAGGGATGGCGTGATGAAAGAGCCTTGATGGAGGAGGACGCTGCCTCGGGCCCAAGTGGTGTCCTGATCGCCAAGCCTCGCGGCGGCAGTGGCTTTGGAGCACCTCTCGATGCCTTGACGGTCAACCTTGACGGTCCTGCAATGGCACCAAGCAGCGTGCTTGTTTTCGAGGTACTTCGAGACATGGTCAAGAGCAGATGGTTGGGGCCACGTTGAGAGGGTATTTATTGTTTGCTCGGGTCTATCGGAGGTCGAGACCAGTGTCCATGGTGGTCTTGACACAATCGTCGAGGTAGTTGGTGAAGGCCAAGGAAGGAGGAAGGAGCTGGATAGGGTCGAGAACTTTGTCAGCCATTCCAACTGAAATCCGAGGAGGGGAAAAAAAAAAAAAAAAAAAAAAAAAAAAAAAAAAAAAAAAAAAAAAAAAAAAAAAAAAAAAAAAAAAAAA
>JALCCG010000458.1:0-10923 GCA_023212695.1 Sporisorium sorghi | reverse complement strand
AAAAAAAAAAAAAAAAAAAAAAAAAAAAAAAAAAAAAAAAAAAAAAAAAAAAAAAAAAAAAAAAAAAAAAAAAACAGTCTGTGGTCAGCACACACCTGAACTACAAGCAGCGGCGGATGTTTCATGTGGCATTCCATCGATGCTCGTCGACGGGGCTTGATGCAGAGTATGTACATTGTTGTGCTGAAGAGAAAGATCAGGGGAGAGAACGGCTCACCTCGCAAGTGGACAGCTGTGCAAGCCTTGCCAGCGTCGATGCTGCCTCTCCACCCGCAGCAGCGAGGTTGGCACCGGAAGAGGTGGACAGCTGCGTGCCCTTGGGGACGCACATGATGGGCGCGAGCGTCTTGCTTCCTGCAGGCGCTTGGATCGACGAGCCGGAAGGCTTGGATCCAGTCTTTTTGTTGGCGCCGTCGCCACGTGGCTCTGCAGCGACGGGGACGACTTTACCCGTGACAGTGGCCTTGCCCTCGTTGGCGTGTTCGGTTTGGTGCTCGTGGTCCTTGCTCTTGCTCTTGCTAGGCTTGCCAGGCTTGCCGAGACCACCGAGAACGAAGCCGCCAGCGACGATGCCGGCGAGCACATAGGCGCCGGTGCGCTCCTGGTCGTTCAAAGGTCGGTTGGCGCTCTTGCGGGAAGACGACGAAGATGATGATGATGACGACGACGACGAAGAGGACTCAAATCCAGCAGTAGCCTCAGAGACGACGCTGTTGAAGGCGCTCTTGGCAGCATCGACGCTCTTGTTGATGCCCGAGAGCGCCGACGAGCCGGAGCTGTTGGCGTTGCTGGAACCTTGAAGATCGGCAAGAATCTCGGACAGAATACCCTTGGCCTTGGCGTCGGTCTCAGACGCAGCGTGGTCTACCATGTCAGAGGCAGCGTGCGAGATGGCCGAGCTGGCAGAAACACTGATGGCCTTGGGCACAAAGGGCGACGACTCATCGGCGTGCTCTGCCGACTGACGCAAATGAGGCGAGGTGTACGAAGTGACGACGGGGATTTCGGCGCCAGGCTGGGGCGGGTCGGGGTAGTAAGGGATCTGCACGTTGAACGTCTCCTTGGCAGCGGGAGCCTTCTGTGGCGGCAGTCCGGGAGGGGTGGTCTTCTTGGCAGGACCATCTTCGGCCTGAGAGGGAGAGGCCTTGGCAGTGGTGTCACCGGCCAGACCGTCAGCAGCGGCGTTGTGCACGGTGCCCGCCTCGAGGTTGGCGGGGGTCTCGGATTCCTTCATGCTGCCGAGGGGCTTGCCGGCCCCAGCGAGGGCTTTGGCGGTCTCGGCATCCACTGTGGGACCCTGGCTATCGTTGGAAGAGGATGCGGGCGGGGTGCCCTTGAGCTTGGTGTGGCCCGACTGGGAAGCGGGAGCCGGAGGAGCGGCGCCATCCTTCTTTCCGCTGCTGCTGCTGGATTCATTGCCTGCAGTTCGCAGCGAGGCGAGCGTCGACTTTTTGCGAAGCTGGGGACGAGCACCAGGAGCCGAGTCCATGTTGGCGGTGCTGCCGTTGATGTAAGAGTCGTGGTCTACGAGACGCTTGATGAGGTCCTCCTTACGACCCGACGAGGCGAGACCACGCGACTTGAGGTCAGCCTTGAGCTCGGCGACTTTTTGGCTCTCGTAGGCATCGCGAGTGCTGCTGAGGAGAACAGACGAGACGAGACCTCGCGACTGCTGGAGGAGCTGGTACTGGTAGGAGAGGACGGCGGCCGAGGTGGCGGACGCAGCGATGGGCTGAGGACCGGGCGAGGGAGGTCGAAGAACAGGCTCCCTGAGGGTTCGGCTTGCGATTCGTCGCAGCATTGTTGGCGATCAGTCGAGAGGATGAATGCGGTGGTGGTGATGTTTGAGAGGTGACGATGTATGGCGACCACGCGTTGATGATGGAAGGTCGGAAGCAAGGAAGGCGTAGCGACCACGGTTGAAAGGGAAGAAAGGGAAGCAAGACAAGGTGGAGGGCAGTCGAAAGCCACACTGACGATCTGCCTGCAGCTTTGTGATGCAACGACGCTCTGTGTTGTTTGCTGCCTCAATCTTCGAATCGGGAATTGCAGGGCAGAAACCAAGAAGCAATTCTTGCTTTGGCTTGTGATGTGGGGGCGCTGCTGTTGCTGCCGGCCGTGTTTATCGTTAAAAGCTTTCCGTAAAGTCACAAATACAAAACTTGAATACTGTACAACGGTGTTCCTTGTGAATGGAATTTTTGAAGTTTTTCTGTTTGCTTCTGAATTTCAGACGCGTCCCTCACCCTCTGAAGTCACACTTTTCTTGAGCGCTGTCAAGGTGTCAAGCTGCATAGACAGACTGCATCAGCGAGCACGCTCTTGCTTGACATGTCGACCAACGACACCATACTCAATCAAACGGCGAGGATGGATCCAGACGAGAATCGACACAGCTACAGGGCACAAACAAAAGAGGCGGCTCTTGATGGTGAGAAGCGTCATCCGATTCCATGTCTGTCGTCTATCGTGAGGCTGACTGCAGAGGAGGCATCCCCGTCGTAGCTGTCTGGTCTTGCATATTTATTCAGTTGATCACGGGAGGGCAATTCTCACCCCGACCCGCAATGTGCACGTCAAAGTACGTCCCCGTATGGTCGGCCGTCGTGTAGTCAAACGGGCTGACCGAGTCGATGCAGTTCTTGTTCTCCTGCCCGGGGCAGGTGAGGGCGGTATTCGTGTTGTGCGGGTTGATCCAGATCTCCCCTGCTGCATGCACATACCCATTGGTCGTCGGCGGCAGATGGGGGACAGGATCATGGCCGTTGTTGATGTGCACGAACCCGGGCATGTTGGCGTCGACGGCGTTGGCGAAAGCCTGGTTTCCCGTTCGTGGTTGGCCGAAGACGACGGAATGCACCGCGGTCGAGGGGAGCTTGTTTTTGAGGTACAGCGCGTCGAGCAGCGAGATGGCCGCGCCGAGCGAGTGACCTACTGTCAAAACGCTGGAGCCGGGGTGAGAGGCGAGCGCGGACTGCACCTGCCCCAGCACGGAGTCGGCAGTGCGCAGCCACGTATCCTGGAACCCACCGTGCACCTCGACGCCGCTGCCGAGGTACGAAAGCCTCGAGTTGACGGGGTCCTTGCCAAAATCAACGTCGTTGAGGATCGAAGAGAACGACGACGTGTTCGTGCCCTGATGCGAAACAATCACACCTTTGGACGGCGAGTAGGCCACATACACCATCGGCGTCGATCGTCCGTCACCCGCCGTCCAGAGCAGCTTGGCGTCCCCCACAGTCGAGCCCACAGCCAGACCACAGTAGGCCGCCTGCGCCAGCTGAGCAGGGAACGAGTACTGCTGGTAGTCGCTAAGCGGCGAAGTCGGCGCAGTGTTTTCGCGCGCAAGCAGACGCTCTGCCTCCCTCGCTGCCACGGCTTTTTGGACGCCGAGCGGATAGTCGAGGCGGTCCACGTCAAGATGAACGGCCGAGACGCTCCAAGCCGTCAAGGCTACAGCGCTGAGAGTGGAGAGTACCTGAAGGAGCCTCATCTTGTCTGGTCTATGTAGGATAATGATAGAAAGGGAATCGGTAGAGCGGGCGGACGATGTCTAGGGGGAAAGGGGTTGCACAGCTGACCCTTACGCCAACAGTAGCGCTACGCCGACAGCAGCGGTCTGTGTCCTGCACAGATAGTGGCCTGGGGAGGAGCTCCGAATGGAGAAAGGGGATTGCGGGGAAGGGGGTGGCATGTTCATGTCGTCTGGGGCCCGGATCTCGCTATGCTTATATGCGATTCTCAAGGGTTGAAGCGTGAGTAGATGGCACTAGCCTCAGCGAGAATCAGGGCAAGGAACCACGCCTCGGCAGACAGATGAAGAGCATCGCCATCAAAGCAAGCTGAAGCGACAGTCGTAAGCGAACAGCACAAACAGGCAAGCTAGCGAGCATAACTTTGGAAGCATGCTTTGACTGCCAGGCCCCCTTTTGATGCCGAGAAGCTTGGTGGCGAGCGAGCAAGGCCAAGAACAAAGAGCATGGAAGCGACATTCCAAATCAGAATTCCCGAGCATATTTTATTTTTGGACGCAGTTGACGGCAGCCAGACGCCGGATTGGCGCGAAAAAATGGCAGATTTCCCTTTTTCTTTTTTCTTTTTCTTTTTTTTTTTTTTGCGCTAATTGAGCTCAAGCGAGGGTGCTGTTCGCTACTTTTCTCTGCCAATCAAGGACCCAAACTCACTCTTCCAGGATCTCACTCTTTTTTATTATTTATTATTTATTATTTTTTTTTTTGGCACTTTTCCGAGTTGTCGAAAGTCGATCCTCCATTCTCCTCTTCGACTGTCACTCCCACCATCGTCTCTCAGATGTTGCTCGCAGCGATGACAATGTTTTCACAGCGCTGTAAGAACCTCACTTGCTGAGCAGAGTGGCGTCAAGACCAATGCTGCCAGGAGACGGCCGGCTCCAAGCTTTCCGACATTGCAAGTGCTTGATCCGGTTGCTTGGTCTTGGATTGCAAGCTAGGTTGTCGGCTATTTGATCTTCATGACCAGACTCGATGAGCACGTTCGAGCGAGCTACACACCTTGTACCACCTTCGGCGGAGATTGCCGGATGACACACACTCGAAGCGACCCGGCTTCGCAGAGCTTGTTCTGGAAGACACGGAAGGGTTGTGTCCGAAGCCGCGGGCACGTGCTGTGATGTGCAGCCGAGAGATTGGTTCACAGGCTAAGTTGACAACCGTTCGCAAAGCGAGCTGCCTCGACGCAAAGAAGCTCAAGGTTTCGCTTTGACGATGATCCGATCTCAACAAGCCCTGCGCCACTTTCGGTGTGTGATTTCCACGCCACCCGTGAATGTCTCAGTCTCCGGTCGTCGATCGAGTCCGGCAGCAAACAAAGCGTTGCATCGTGTCGACTAACGTTATGACCCGGTTCCCATGTCCCGAGATTCTTGCGCAAGAAGCTTCGCCTCTCGTCGACGCTGCTCGAACTTCTCGGGTAAGAATCGAATGCACAAGCTTGCTGAAAGAGATATAGTACAAGTACAGATGCGAATGTGCGATGAAGCTCTATGATTTCAATACCTGCCAATCCCATCACCCGGCCAATCGATGACGTCGATGCTGATCAGAATGGCCACAGTCACCAGCACCCCGACCGAGATGCTGCTAAGCACCATCCAGCCACCCTCACGTAACGTCATGGTCTCGAATCCCACCGCGCCGCCGTAGCCGCCTAGCCCGGGGCCGCTACTGCCCAATGCGTTGTAGCCAAAGCTTCGATCGCCAGGCGCGAAATAGTCCGGTCGACCCGCGTCGTCGCCGGCGCCAGCGTGAAGGAGCTGCTCGCGGTCGTCGTCGAACGCGCCTAGTTCTGCGCGATAGTCGTCGTCGGCATCGGCATCGGCGCTGTAGTCTGCTTTGGACGCTGCTGCGGGACGGTGAAAGTCGAGCGAGTCGTCTCGAGAGTCGCCGGCGGGCGGAGGCGCGTCTGTGCTGGGTGTGTCGACCGCTGATGATCCTTGATAGGCCGGCACAGGGCCGGCCTTGCCCTTGCCCTTGCTCCACGGCATCGAATGCGAACCCATCTGCAGCAGCCGTCCTGCACGCGAGGTGTTCGAAGAGCTCGACGCCGTCGGCTGGCCTGACTCGAGATCGATATCGAATAGGGGGGTTTGAACGCTTTCGTCAACGTCAGCATCGCCATCACGTGCCTTGGCTTTGCCTTTGCCGCTGTGAGAAAGCGTGCGCCCGCTTCCCAAAGTGCCTTCGAAGGAAACGTCCACCTTGCCATTGGTGAGCTGCGACAGCGCAAACGCTTCCTGCGTATCCTTGTCCCTGCCGAGGATGCGGCTGCTGTGCGCAATACCACGTCGCGAGCCCGCTCCGGCCGACATGGACTTTCTGCCGTCCATCGGACCTAGCCCTGGACTCTTGAGCCGGGGTGTGGCACTGCTCGCATCGTGCTGATCCTGTGAGATGCTGCTGTTGGCGCGTGTGAGAGTGAGTTTGCGGCTTTGGCTGCCACTCGACTCTTGCGCGGGAGTGGCTGGTGAGTTCTGCTCGAAGCTGGTGTCTGGCGAAGCGGGGATGAACTGCGTGATGGCTGATCGAATGCCCGGGTTGGGCGACGATGCGTTCAGGCTCGGCGCTCGAGGCAGCACCTTTTGCGGCAGCACTGTCTGCAGTGTGATTGCCATGGTGGTCTGTACCCGATCGTTTCCGACCAGCTTGGCTTCTCCCCCTTACGACGCAGCGTTTTTTGAGATCAATGCGTGCCCAGCTGCTTCAGCCATGCTTCCTAATGCCATCCGCGAGTCGAGGTGATTGTGAGTCGCCGACCGTCTTGCTGCTCGCTTGCGGAATCTCCACCCTTTGAGCCGATAGCAATGTTGAAGAGCAAAGGAGACTGGTGGTGCTGCTTCTGATTGATGACCCCTCGTTGTGATCACGCAGCGAGCATGTGAATCAATGTGGGCGTTGGTTGAATGTGACGAGGAGAGAGAGAGAGCAAGCAAACGTTGTCATTTGGAATCACACTTTCTGCACCCTGAAATCACATTCCACGCAGCGTGAAATCGCGAGAAATCGGGCAGATTCGCGCTGTTTTCTTCGGCAACTCGGCATCTTTTTTTTTAGCAATTGTTACGTCGAACAATCTCATCCTGTTGTGGGGGTTTTTTTTTTTTTCCGCGTCATCCGAACCGCGGAGAAGGCCCGGCTATGCACCTCTTCTCGACCCTCATATGAAGCTCCACGCTGGAACCCACTTCCAGCTTGCAACACGACCACCAACAGCATTCTTCTCAAAACAGCCATGGCTGCAATCACGCCCCAGACATACACATACAAGACATTCGTCAACACCGACGGCGAAAAGACTCCCGTCCCCGTCGATGTCTACATTCCCGAGACGTCCGGCGAGACCAAGCTGACGCCCGTCGTGTGGGTTCACACAGGTGGATTCTTGCAAGGCACACGCAAGTTTGTGCCGCCCCACTTCCTCCGAGCGCTGGCCAAGCACAATTTGGCCCTCATTGCGCCCGACTTCCGTCTGTGTCCGCAGGTGTCGATCGCCGAGGTGCTCGAGGACGTGACCGACAGCATCCGATGGACGCTCGATCCGCAAGCGCGAGCTGCGTCTGGCTTCACGTCGGACCAGGTGGTTTCTGACAAGTACATCCTCGGTGGTTCGAGTGCGGGTGGATGGCCGGCACTGCTGCTCGGACTCGGGCTGCACGACCAGGCTCGACGCATCCCTTACCCGCCCAGCGCCGTCTTTGCCATCTACGCCATCACCACCGTGACACAAGACCTGGCGCCGTTCTTCTACGAGCCGCAGATGCCTCTCTCGTGGGCGGTCGACGGAAAGCTCATCGACAAGCAGCCGCTGGAGCAGGAAGGACACCTGCACAAATGCCTCGATGCCCATCACCAGCTGCTGCAGGCGACGTCTGTCAAGATCCGCACCGACGCGCCTCCTGCCACCAACCCTGTTCGCGCTGCGCTTTACAACTTTGCGAGGCAAGAGGGATGCTATCCGAGCCTCATCCTGCAGGACGCCTTGGAAAGCAAGCAAGTGTGCACGCCCACACTGATCAAGTCGGAGGTGAAGGGGGCGAGCGTGCCCGTGCTGATCGCGTACGGCGATTCGGACCCCAAGGTGCCGCACTCGCAGTCGTTGCATGTCGTCGACGCGCTCAAGTCGGTCGGGTACGACAGCAAGTCGCTGCTGGTCGTTGAAGAGAAGGGCGCCGACCACCTGTTCGACATGGAGCCGGAAAAGGAGATTGATGGCATGTGGGAGTGGCTCTCCCAGCAGCTTTGAAGAGGCGATCTCGTCGAATGTACTGAATGGTTACAGAGAAAAAATGAAGTCGTCGAGAACAGAAGATCGTTCATGTCTTGGGTGGATATCGGGATCATGAGTGAGGGGCATCGAGCCGATGCGTCTTCGGCCGAGATCTTTCTCTCGACCCCCACGCAGCACCTTTCCGAAGCCGCTTTTTTCGCCCCTTGTCACCCCACGCCTGCCCCACGTCGTATGAAGCTACCGCACGTCTCTGAGGGAGAATGACCCATCACGTTGAATGGAAGCAAGGCGGTTAGGATGCGCTTCCCCCACGCCGATCGGCTCTTTTCCCCCACAATTTGCGGCGCTGACAACTGACGAGATGCCGCCTACAGCAGACGGCAAACAGAAATCGGCTTTGCAGCCAAAAAGTTCTCGCGTCGGCGCCGACAAAAGAGCGGTCGGCAAAGCGATCTTCTGTCTCTCTCTCCCTCTCTCTCTTTCTCCCTTGCAAGGACCGTCTGACAGACGATTTTGATAGTCCGAAGACAGAACCGAGTAGTCCACTCTGACAGGGTTGCTGCGTCGGGGAACTTGCAAGCAAGCAGCGGGGGTGCGTACAGCAACAACACCCGCACCGGCCAGCTTGCATAGCCCAACCGCAAACAAAGCTGGCATCCGTCGAATCGCCCGCTGCATGATGCATCGATCCTCCACTCTGCTTGTGGCCATGACGGCAACGATGATATATAGAGACGTGGTCATCTCCATGCATCGGATGTGCTCCCTTCCTTCCCGTCGTGCTTTCTCTCTCAAGCTTTGGCAACTTTGACCTTCTTCGCTGATCGACATCCGTGCCAAGGTTCCAGGTCCCACACACCTCCCACAAATCCTCCTCCGCCGCCATGACAAAGTCTTCGCCGCTGATCGTCTCATCGTACTCGATCCATGATGTGCGCTTCCCGACATCTTTGACAGGCGATGGGACCGACGCCATGAATAAAACCTGCGACTACTCGGCGGCTTACCTCATCCTCTACACGAGTCCCAAGGACGATGCCGAGATCATCTCGTACCGCGGTCGAGAGAGCGAGGCCATCAACGCACCTGTCAAGGAGGACGCCTCGCTTCGTGGATTCGGCATGACGTTTACCATCGGCAAGGGCAACGAGATCTGCTGTCAGGCGGTCGCGTCCATCGTCGAAGAGCTGCTCCTTGGGCGCGAGATCGAGCCGCTGTTTGCCAACATGGGCGAGACGTGGCAGCTCATGGTGTCGGATCCGCAACTGCGATGGATCGGCCCGGAAAAGGGTGTGATCCACCTGGCTACAGCCGCCGTGATCAACGCCATCTGGGACCTGTATGCGCGCTCTCGTAGCAAGCCTCTGTGGAAGCTCATCTGTGACATGTCACCCGAGGAGCTGGTGCAGTGCATCCCGTTCCGCTACATCACCGATGCCATCACGCCTGCCGAGGCGCTCAAGATCCTGCAGGATGCTAGCAAGGGCAAGGCGCAGAGGGAGGCAGAGATGGTCGCCAACGGCTACAAGTCCTACACCACATCGGTAGGCTGGTCGGGCTACGACGATGCCAAGGTGGCTCGTCTGACGCGCTCGGCGCTCGAGCAAGGCTTCAACCATTTCAAGCTCAAGGTGGGTGCCGACGTGGCCGACGACATTCGACGCCTGTCGTTGATGCGATCCATTGTCGATGATCCCAAAGAGATGCCGGCTGGACGCAAGCAGCCATCGCCCGAGAGTCTCGCGGACAAGAATGCCGGACCGACAGGCTGCGTGGTCATGGTCGATGCCAACCAGGTGTGGGACGTGCAAGAGGCGATTGACTACATGGAGAAGCTGGCACACTTGCGTCCGTGGTTCATCGAAGAGCCTACCGCTCCGGACGACGTTCTGGGCCACGCTGCCATCCGTCGTGGCATCAAGCATCTCGGCATCGGTGTCGCGACGGGCGAGCATGCGCACAATCGAATGACGTTCAAGCAGCTGCTGCAAGCGGATGCGATCGACGTGGTGCAGATCGACTCGTGCCGTCTTGCCGGCGTCAACGAGATCCTCGCCGTGATGCTGATGGCCAAGAAGTTCGGCAAGATCGTCTGCCCGCACGCTGGAGGTGTCGGTCTTTGCGAGTACGTGGTGCACCTGAGTCTGATCGACTACATCTGCATCAGCGCCACCAACGAGCGCAACGTGCTCGAATGGGTCGACCACCTGCACGAACACTTTGTCTACCCTGTCAGCATCAATGGTGCTGGCTGCTACAATACGCCGATGGATCCGCAGGGTGGATACAGCATCGAGATGCTCAAGAGCTCGATCGAGGATTATAGCTTCCCGCAAGGTTCGTACTGGAAGAGCGGCACGGCGCGGACTGCTCCTCCTTCTGGACACTAGACACTAGTCGTTGCCGCGCTGGATAATATTGGACCTGTTGTGCGTGGAATCTCACTTTGCTAGAAAGGGCCCGACTGTGTGTGTCAACGAGAGATGGTGTGTGAGGAGTGCAAGCAAGCACGCTTTTGTTGGGGCAAGTTCGGCCTCGTTCTCCGACCTTGACAGCCGACGTGCGTCTAAAAGAGCTGAGCCAAGCAAAGACGAAATGAAGTCGAGAACAGCAAGCGGCGACCGTCCGATGACGCTGATGCCAAATCGAGCCTGAGACTGAGACTGAGACTGAGACTGAGGTGTGGTTGTTGCTCCCAAGTCAAGGGTCTGTCTGCTCTGGACCCGATCTGTGGGGAAAACACACGCCTACCGTAGCCGAGGTCGATGCTGTCGTGTGTGTGTGTGTGTGTGTGACCGACCCGGATGGTCCTTCAACTCGTGGGAAAGAAAGCTGGTGGTCACTAGACGCAGCGAACAGCTTTCATCTGCTACCCTCATCCACGATCACAGCTTTGGGACCTAACGATGACGGCTTTGCCGATTCGTGCCGGTCAATGTGCAGGTCGCAGCTGTCAACCACGACGTATCGGCTTCACCGACTGTGCTGCATTCCTTCGAAAAAAAAAAAATTAATAAAAAAAAAAGGGGACCTAAAAATCTGAAAAAAAAAAAAAAAAAAAAAAAAAAAAAAATTTTTTTTTTTTTTTTGGGGGGTTTTCAAACGAAGAAAAACACCCCGTGCCAGGCGGGGAGCTCCCCGGCCAAATTTTTTTAAAGG
>JALCCG010000457.1:0-11054 GCA_023212695.1 Sporisorium sorghi | reverse complement strand
TGGGGGGGGGGGGGGGGGGGTTGGACCCCCGCGACCTCACCCAATGGGGGGGAATTTTGGGGTTGGGGTTCGGGGTGTTGCCCCCCCCCCCCCCCCCCCCCTCCGCTGCGACGACGGGATTACCATGACGAGTGCAATGTGCCATTGTTTTCATCTTGTGTGATGGTAACGGGATCGTGTGCTTGTCAGGCTGTAGATAACTGCGATGGATGCCATTCACAGCGCGGGGGATGAAGAATCGATGTATCAAGTCAAAGTGGACCGATCGATGGTGGATCGAGTTGTCCAAACCTTCTTGCCGCAGAAGAAAGGCGGCGAACAAGCAGCGACGTATGGTGAGGATGTCGGATCCGAAAGTGTACCTCAAGAGCCGATGTTGTTCGAAAATCGCTTTCAAAAGCAAATGGTTTTTGCTATGCGCGCCCCCACTATCCGAAAATGCGGGGCGTAGCTCGACGGCTTATTTTTTCCGCCCGCGCGCGCTGAACAAAACGGCGGGGTAAACAAGCCCACTGACCAAGTGCTGCTGCTGCTGCTGCTGCTGCTGCTGCTGCTGTCCTTCCGATTCTGCAAAAGCCCTCTCTTTACGCGAGACACAATTGAGCCCCACGTCTCTCCACTCTTTGGGTCTGCAGTTGACCTGCCTCACAACCCACTTAGCACGCTGTCCACGTTGACTTTGTAATCTTAACGAAAGAACGTTTTCCTTCGAGTTCAGAGCGAGGTACACTCGGATCTCTCTTTCGCTTTCTCGTTGAGAGAGGCAGAGCGCATAGCGTCGGAGGGAATGCTGTCGCTGACGTCGTCTTGGCTGCAAGAAAGACCCGACGTGAGCGGAGGGTGAAAGGAGAGGGTGCGGCCATACAGTAGCGACGGCTGACAAGCAAGAGTGAAAATTGCAAGTTGGAAACTGGCAGCACAAATTTGAATTTGATCGACAACTGTTTGCTGCACTAGAACAGTTGCCGTCATTATTTATTATTTTTCTCTCCAATCCGCGCCTCGGCTGAGAAATGAGGAGAACGAGGGACGAGTAGCGCAAATTCCACTTTTGTCACAAGGCCAATTCGACGGAAGCATTTCGCCGCTCTGCTTTGGCCTTGTCTCTCCGCTCTCACTCCCCCACAAATCACACGCCACTCACGCACGCACGTCTTGATCTCTCTCGCCCACCACCACCATCCTCGCTTTGCCTTGCTTTGCCTTGCTTTGCTTTGCTTTGCTTTGCTTTGTCTCCATGATCTTGTGCTGACCCATCATCCACATCGCCATCGAGATGACCAGCGCAGCAGTGCTCAGGATGAACACGGACAACAACCCCGCTTCTCGCATGTCCATCTCGGGCAGCCGCAAGAGCATCCTCGCCGGTATCAACGCCAGCGCAACCAAGAAGTACGCTGCTTCCACAAACGATGACCGCGGTAGCGTCATCAACGGCGGCGACGATTCGTACATCCGCGACGATGCTTCCAGCTACTACCAGCATCCTATTCCTGTCTCCAACACCGATGCACTCCTTCGTTCCCGCAATGCCTCGTCGCCCGAAGCCGCAAGCATCAAGCAGCAGAGTCTCAAGGGAGGTCGTGCTTCCAGAAGCGCATCCATCGCCTCCCGTGTCCAAGCATCTCCTGCTCGCTCCATGACCGCCAATGGCACCACTGGCGATGACGGCGGCTACCTTGCTCCCGCTATCCCTGGCGCTGGCGTCGGCGTCAATGGTCGATCTAGAGGCTTCTCCGCTGCCAGCCTCGGTCTCAAGAAAAGCAACTCCAACCTCTCCCAGAGCGACGCTCGCTCCATCGATTCGCGCAGAGGCTCCTCGGGCAACAGCTTTGTCAACCTCATGCGCAACCGAAGCCGCAACTCGTCCCAGACCAACCTCACCACACCCGAGCCAGCGGCTGATTCCGCTTTCGCTTCCAATGGCTCCGCTAATGGCAGTCGATTGCGCAGATTCAGCTCGGCCTCGCGCAAGATGAGCCTCAAGATGCCCAGTCTCGCAAAACGTTCCAGCTCCGCCTCGATTCGCAGCAACCTCTACAACGATCCCGAGCAGCTCTCGCCCGTGCCTGCTGTGCCGGCTATCCCTCCTTCCTATCCAAACGCCGGCAAGACCAACGGATACAAATCGGTCGGCGCTGCTGATGTATCTACTCCAGGCTCGGGCCGATCCAGGAGGTTCAGCAGGGCCGCAAGTATCGGTGCTGCCTCCAAGCCTCCAGCCAACGATGGCGCTGCCAATGACGACGACAACGCTGCTGTTGCGTCGCCCACTTCTCCCGCTTCCGACCCTTACGCCAAAGCAGACGTTCTCTTGGCTCGCGCTCGCTCCAGAAGGTCCGCCAGTGCTTCTCAAGGCAGGTCCCGTGGTTCGTCTGAGCCACCGGTTACCAACACCCGAGCCGATGACTCGAGCAGCAGCAGCAACAACAACAACAACAACAAGGGCTTCCTCTCTTCCACTACAGCCAAGGTCAGCGGTGCAGCAGGTGCTGGAGGCGCCGCTCTCATGGGTCTCGCTCGCAGAAGGTCGTCTCGCAGCCTCCGTGGCAAAAACAAAGACGAGTCCAACACCGAGGCCAATGGTATGGCGGCTGCTCATTCCGAAGAGGCAAGCGACGTTGAGCAGGATAGCGCCAGCGAGCAAGAAGAGTCAGAAGAGGAAGAGGAGGACGAGGAGCAAGAAGAGGTGCCTCGCCGCAACGCTCGACCCACCAAGGGTCGCGGTGGTGTTGCTGCTGCTGCTGCTGCCCCTGCTACAGCCTCGAGTGCCGACGAAGACGAGTCCGAGGAGAGCGAGTCCGACGACGAAGAAGAAGACTCCGAAGCCGAGTCCGAGGAAGAAAGCTCGAGCGAGGAAGACTTCCACGATGCTCCCCTTGCGGACATCTCCGAAGGCGAAGAGGAAGAGGACGACGATCACCACTCTCGCCACCGAGGTGCCAATGCAGGTGCTGCGGCCGGCGGCGCTGCTGCTGCGCTCGTCGGTGCCGCTGCCGCTGCCCGTCATCGTCGCAACAAGTCGGGCTCTTCCGGTCGAAGCGTGCCTAATGGCGATGCTTCCAGGTCTACCTACAAGCCCAAGGGTACTGCCGGCGCCTCTCGTCGTGCGGGTCCTGCAGCCGACGCCAACCTGCCTGGCCACGTCTCTTCGTCCTCCGACACACGTGCGCGCTCCGAAACCTCGCAGGCCGTCAAGGACAAGGCGGCCCGCGTCGCCAAACTCACCGCGAACGACGTGAGCATCAACGCCCAGCAGCTGCGCGAGGACATCGAAGTGGCTCGCAAGGCGCTCAACCTCTTCCTCAACTCGCGCATGATCGAGGCCGAACGCATCATCGAAGAGTACGCTGACAGCCGTCTCTACTATGCGCTCGGCTATGCGCTCATTGCCACCATCAAGGGCTTCATGACTTTCGAGCCTGCTGATCTCGCGATTGCCATTTCGCTGTGCAAGGATGCACTCACCATTGCCAACCTACTCAGAAAGCCGTCGAGTGTAGTTTCGAGCTTTGGTCGATTCGTTCGAGGTACAGGCCAGAGCCCCAGCGCGCTCTCCCAGATGGACGAGGTGCAGAGGCATGCCGAGCTCGTCTATGCCGAAGCGACGCTCTTGAAGGCGGTGCTGGGTATCGCATATGCCGGTGACTTTTTCGCCTTCGTCTCCGAGGCGCTCAACATGCGCAACGCCTACGGCATCTACCGCTCGCTGCAAAAGTACGTCGATTGGTCCGAGGAAAAGGGCGAGCGTCTCGACGAGGACTTCAAGAGCGGTGTCTACCTCGGCAACGGCCTGATCAGCATGATCCTGGGTCTGGTGCCGGGCAAAGTGCTCAAGATCATGGAGGTGTTTGGCTACACGGGCGATACCGCGTGGGCCATGAAGACGCTGAGCAAAGCGGGCCAGTGGAGCGCCGACCCGAGGCAGACCAAGCCGGGCATGTCGATCAAGGCCGAAGGTGTGCGTCGACAGATCTGCGACATGTCGATGCTGGCGTATCACCTGGTGATTTCGACCTTCATCCCCGTCAATGGCGTCGACATCGAATTTGCCGACAAGGTGCTCCACTACAACCTGCGACGCTACCCGGAGGGCGTCTTCTTCCTCTACTTTTCCGGACGACTCTACTCGACGCAGGCTTTGGCCGAGAAGGCGATCACGCAGTTCGAGACGGCAAGAGACGTGCAGAAGGAGTACGTGCAGCTCAAGCACATCTGCATGTGGGACCTGTCGCTGTGCAACATGTCGCTCACCAAGTGGAAGGACGCATACGACCAGTTCACCATTCTTGCCGACGAGAACAACTGGTCAAAAGCCGTCTACAACTACGGACGCGCTGCCAACCTGTACGAGTCGGCGGCGGGGCAGGATCGACGTGCGATGGACGACGCCGCCGAGATCTTTGCCAAGGTTCCGACGCTGACGCAGAAGATCGCGGGCAAATCCATTCCGATGGAGAAGTTTGTTGCGCGCAAGTCGAAGAAGTTTACGACGTACGGAAGGCTGCTGCTGCCCGGGCTCGAGTTTGCCTATGTCTACCACTGCCTTTCCAACGCGCCGCGGTACATTTTGTGCGACGAAGCGCTGGTGATGGTCAGCGATGCCTTGGCGGATCTGCACGACGTCGAGGACCCGTCGCAGTACTACTCGGGCGACGAGTACTACGACGACCTGTGCCTGGCACACTTCTTGCGCGGTGTCTGTCTCAAGTTTATCGCTAGCCCCGAAAAGCACTCCAAGGTTCGCCCCAAGGAATCGCCCATCCCGGAGCAGGAGGCGGCGGAACAGGCCGAGATCAGCTTCAAGACGGTGCTCGAGCACGGCCATCAATTGAAGCTGGAGCACTGGCTTGTCTACTTTGCACACTACGAGCTCGGTAGGCTGTACGCGGGCACGGGCAGGATTGCTGAAGCGAAAGAGCAGCTGAACCTGGTGTTGAGCCAGAAGGTGTTGGAGGATAAGGGGGTCAGGAAGGGTAAATATAGCTTGCAGAACATGGTGCATCTGCGAGCCAACGGTGCGCTGAACGCGATCGATGGTAGTGGCAAGTAGAGGCGAAGTGGCGATATATTCTTTTGGAAGAGTCTTGTTTCGTTAATCTCGTATCAGTAATCACTTGTGTATACACGAATGGAAGGCAGGTCTCATTGTTCAAGAAGGTTTGGTTGGAGAGTTGTGCTTCGATTGCGTGACGGCGGAGAGTCGAGATGGTGTGTGCAGTGCAGCAGATGGTCATGAGTGAAGCTTGAGCGAGAAATTTTGTCGTGCGGAAGGGAAAATGAGGGAAATGGCACGTGACAGAGAGCCACTTTTTCTGCGGACCACTTCAAGAAGATTTTGGGAATTGCACTTCGTCTTTGCTCCTTTGCGATCATCATCATCATCATCATTGCTCGACGCCCGATCATCACCCCCGCACACACTTACACACAACATGATGAGGGCAACATCACTCACGACCATTCTGCGCAGCAGCACCGCCCGGCCTGCCGTCGCTGCAGCCCGATCCCTCAGCAGCACGGCCTCGCGCCCCCAATCCTCGGACACCTCCGCGCTGGACGAGCTCTCGTCCTCGATCGAGAAACTCGCGCGTTCCCGCGCATCCGCCTCCTCTTCCTCCCCACTCTCGGCCACAGGGGCGGTGCACAATCCGCGCTCGCCCTCGCCCACACGCGAGCGCCAGACCGTCTCCGGGCGCGCCTTCATGAACGGCCACTACTACAACCCGACCACGCTGAGCTACGACGCGATCACGCAGCGGCCGAACCGCCTTGCGCGTCCGCTGCTCGGCCCGACGAAGAAGGAAGCCGTGCAGCAGGATTTGATCCATATTAACGGGTTGAAGCCCGGCAAGCCGAGCCTGCACGATGATAGTTATAAGAATGCGGCTATTCTGGCGAACTACGTGACGGAGATGGGGAAGATCATGCCGAGGGCGAGCACCGGGTTGACGAGGAAGAGCCAGAGGATGGTGGGCAAGGCGGTGAGGAGGGCGAGGAGTATGGGATTGTTGCCGGTTATGAGTCGGGGTGGGACGCGGGTTAGTGGTGCGGGGTGGAAGTGAGGAGAGGGTGTGGTAGCGGTTTTTGGGTTGTCGCTTTAGGCGGGGAGAGAAATGCAATCGAACATGGTGGCCGAACGGTCTCCCGTTGACAGCATGACGATTGTGACTTTGCTCTGTTTGCAGATTCGTCTGAGAGATGTCATGGATCGAGATGAGGGCGTCGACTTCCATCACTTCCAACAACGCGCTACCTACATCTGGAAGTTTCTGTTCGGTCGGGAAGAAACGTTCGCCCACAACCGACCGCAACTTTTGCGTGACCAACCTTCCCCCCCCCCCCCATCTGTAGACGAATCGGCATGAACAAACTCCTCCTGACCACATCGACATTGTAAAGACTTGCAGACCTTCCTCCGCGTTTGAGTCTAAAGCTCAGTTTTAGCTCGGTTCGCACGCGCGCCTTGCATGAGTAGCTCAACTTCAGCGTCAAGCTCTGCTTATCAGGGGGGTTCGCTGTGGTCTCGTCGTGTGTTTAAGCGGACCGCTCATCAGTGGTGGGACGTCGAAGCGCTGCAGTGTTCGACGTTTCCAACCTTGTCTTCTTTGCACAGCCTCGCTGGCTCCATCTCTCACTCTTGCAGCGGTCCCTTTGCGCAAAGCATTCATCCTCTCGCCAAAGCAAGACGCAACCCCTTCCCACACACCATCACACCCCACCCACCCGCACAACGAACCATCAATGCAAGTGGTACACCTCGACGAGCGACCCGAAATGGTCCGGACGGGCGCGACCATTGAACAAGTTCTTCTTCAGCAAGCCGGTGGGCACCACCATCACGCTGGCGTTCGGCGCGCAGCTCAGTGTAGTCGCGCGCAAGATCGACATGTCGGAGTGGGTCGACGATGGCACGGGTGCGGTGTACGTGCTCACTAGGCAAGGGGTGCAGCGCGCCTTGTCCAAGTCCAAGGTCGGTGGGATTTTGTTCGCGGTCGAGTAGGGCTTCCGCGAAACCCCCGTCGGACCGAAAAGTGTCACGGTCATAACCAGAGCCACACACTACTTCACGGCTCAAACACATGCTGTCTCTCGAGACCGTTCCATTCCGATCAAGAGAGTCCTGCCATGCAAGCTGGAAAAGTGGACGGTTAATTGCGGTAGTTGTACGAGCTGTTCCATTGGTTCCAGTGATTCTATTGACTCCATTCGCTCCGTTGGTCTACACCGGCTTCCCCTCCGATGCCGTCGTCTCCAACCTCGACGGCTTCCCACTGATCGTCTTCAACGCTTCCTCCTTGCCCACATGCCGTAACAGTCCAAACTGCTCCTTGAGCAAATCCACCCTCTCCTCCTCCGACTCGATCTTTCTCGAAACCACCGCATCATCGCCACTCTTGACGATAAACTTATCGGCGACAAGCATGCGCTGCTCCACAGCGCTCGGGTGGTACGGATATAGCTGCTGGTCCAGCTCATCTCGCTGCAGTCGTTCGTGCGAATGACAAAGATGATTTGGGTCCAGTTTATATAGCACGGCGAGGATGGTGGTTGCAAAGGGGACCGACTCCGGATGGCTCGTGATGCGATTGGCGGCGTGGCAGTCCAAGTCGAAGCACTGGAAGGGGGAGAAGCTGTAGCAGTCCTGCCAGCTGCCTTCCGGTTTGGATTGCTGCAGGATCCACGCCACTTGCGCGTTGGCCATCGCCTCGATTTGCGCATCCGCCTGCTCCGCTTCCTCTTCCGGTGCCGGCTCGAACGCGGATCGCGGCTGCAACCTTTGCCTGACGAGTCGGAACTTGTCGGACCCACGACCGTACTCCTCCCACCCGTCCCTCAGCAGTATGGGCCGAAGCGGGCTGCTGCCATACCCGACGTCCGAGAGGTAGTACACCTTGCGCCCCGCCTCGCCTGGCACATGCGAATCGAGGTACACCAAGTTGGTGGTATGCGTCAGCCCGGTCCAGCTGTCCGTCACGGGCGAATACACGCGGCCGAGCACACCGAAATGACGATAGCCCAGAAAGGAGAGTACTTCGCGGTACAGCGGGTTGGCCTGCAAGCAGTAGCCCCCTCCACGACGATGGATGACGAATCGCGCAAACACGTCGGCGAGGTCGGAGGACATTGTGCTGCCGGGCTCGTAGTTCATGCACATCGCTTCGAAGGGGAAGGTGAGCAGGAAGTGCATCTGCAGCAGGCTGAGCGTGGCGAGTGTGGGTGCGGGCAGCGCAGCTTTGAGCGATTCCTGTTTGAGCGAGAATGGAGCAAAGTGGTCAGCTTTGACAGCATCGACATTTGGGTTGCGAATGGGTTCGTCGTGAACATTACCTGTTCATCTTGGAATCCGGGGAAGACTATCGTATACAGCACGGCTCGAATTTGCGCCTCGCTCAGCTTGGATGCGACCAGCTTGGGTCGTAGGACCGCCATCTTTTCTCCGGACCACTGGACTGAGCAGTCTTGATCGCGTGGTGACGGAAGACCTTGGTGGACGGGGGAGTTCGTCCGCCGAGGGAGTCACTATTTGAATGGAAGGCGAGGAGGGGTCGGATGAGATGTGCGCAACGACCCATAGCCGAAGCGACCTTCTTAAAAAAAACAATTGAGCCATTGCCTTGGGCCGAGTTGACGTTTAGACAGCTCGCGTGTTGTGCATCACTTGACTCACTCCCGTCTTTTGCATCAATCGTTCCCGCCTAACATCAGTTTGCACTGGATCCTTAGATTGCGGGATGTCTTTCCAAGGCGTCGTCTTGGCGGCTCGTCTCTGTTTGGGCTGTGCGCCGCACTTATGCTGCGAGTGGTACCTGTGCTGTGACTAGGATTTGCGGGCGCGCGGCTCCGTCCCTCGCCGAGCTCTCTTTCACCTGATGATGACGACGGCGTTTGACAGGCGCATCTCTGTATGCCTAGGCGCCACCGGTCGTGCGCTGCATGGGACAGCAGCTGCAAGCGCGCAGCGCGCCCTTCTCCTCGGCCCGTTCCTGTGTCTGCGGGGCACGGCTGTTTGCCTGCCTTTGGAAAGTCGTAAATGGCTTGCGAAGTTCATAGAGGACCAAACTGTACCACATGCGCAAGCGAGTGATCCCGTGTGACTCGAAACGTGCTTCAGTTCTAGGAAAACCTTCGAGAACGTCGTCTCTGTCGTACCTCTCGCTATGTGTCAACCCCCTCAACGAGCTGTTGCAAGATGAACCCACACTCTTTTCATACTCGTATCGTCTCCTTGCACTCCAAGTGGGCGTGGACGTGTTGACTGGAGTGTTTGACCCGGCAGAACGGGTAGAGTGTGCTGCGAGGTTCTCGCTGTTGTAAGAGCCCGTTCATGCGCATGATCACTGGGCCTTCGCGGTTATGTTTCGTCAGACCTTTGCCCGTGACCGTGCCATCCTTGCCTATGAATGATGTGCTGGTTGCATTGAGCAAGGGTCGCAAAGTATGACAGCTGGGTGACAAGTGGGGCAGTCCGAGGATCACGGCCGTTGACCGCTGCCCGCTGCCGGTTAGCGCGAACGGCGTTGAACGGCGTGGTGTAGCAGGACGCGTGCATGGAAACAACACACCTTCCACCAAGTTCCATGGATAAAATTTTTCGCTTCTCCACTATTTTCCTTAAACCCTTAAATGTATTTAAAGAGCCCTTCCAGCCGGCAGAAATCCCCCAGAAATTCAACTCTTCCAACTTTCTCAAACACGCCCTTCAACAGGTTATGAGCCCAAGAGCACATGCACCTCAAGAACAAAGCGACAAGATCTTCAAGATGGATGCCAATGTCAGATCAAGCAACCTCAAGTTGCCTCGCCTCGAATCAGGTGATGTATACTTCAAATGGGCAGAGCAGATGTGCTTTGCCTTGATGTGCAAAGGAAGGAAAGTTTGGCTCGCAGCATCAGGCGAGTACAAGCACCCAGAGCTGAAGCCTGGCATGAAAGCACAGGAGACCCTAGCATCTGCGCTTGACACATGGGAAGAGGCAAACTATATGGCACTGGCACTGATTGGCAGCGGCCTCAGCCCCAGCCTGATGTACATTGTGCACAACAAGACAGATGCACATGATGCATGGATGGCACTCAAGTTGGAGTTCCAGGAACACCTCACCCAGCGCATCAAGCATCTGGAGGAGGCGCTGCATGAGGTGCATCAGGGCAAGGGTGCTGGATCCTTTGACAAGTTTGTGTCAGAAATCCAGACGCTTGCCGACAAGTTAGGTGCAGTGGGGGAACATGTCACTGCACTGCACAAGACCAAGCTACTCATCAAGGGAGTACACAAGGACCTGCGCCCATGGATGGCTGCACTACAGTTTGAGCTTGACAAGCCAGTCATGGAGATGGGGCCCAAGGAAGACACAAAGCCAGACACCAGCATCTGGGAGCGCACAGTGCACATACTGCGCACTGCAGATGCAGAGCTGCCCATGCAGAGCTCTGTGCTGGCAGCGCACAAGCAAACCAAGGGTCACCCAAAGGGCAACAAGGGTCCCTGCTACAACTGTGGTGAGGAAGGTCACTTCAAGAAGAACTGCAAGAAGCCTCCCAAGCCAAAGGACACTCAAGAGTCAAGCAAGGATCACCAAGGTGTGCTCAAGAAGGCCGCAGGCATGATGACAAGTGCACTTGGTGTATCAGGGACTTATGAGAATGACTGGGTCATGGACAGTGGCGCTACCACGCACATGACTGGTCGGAAGAGCACATTCAGTTGCATAAAGCCATACAGTGATACTGTGATGGTAGGCAATGGTGTGCACTTGCCTGTGGAAGGCAAGGGCGAGGTCTGGCTCAGGGCCAACCTTGGCAATGGTGTTACCAGGATGGTGCACATGAAGGAGGTCTGGTACATCCCAGGTCTCAAGGTCAATCTGTTCTCTTTTGACAGAGCACAATTGCTGGGTGTGCATGTGGAGTTCACCCAGCATGGGGTGCAGATCATTGATAGCACCGGAGAACCTGTCTGCATTGGTATGCGCCGCAACTGTGCAACCTGGATAGATGCAGAAGAGGTTGGTGTGCCAGAGGGCGCAATTGCACACAGGGTGCAGGCAGAG
>JALCCG010000456.1:0-11093 GCA_023212695.1 Sporisorium sorghi | reverse complement strand
TCAGTTGTGACTCTCATCAAGGTCAGACCATAGTGTGAGGTGAGCTGGACCATAGCATGTGCTGGACCATTGAATGTTGTGTGAGTGCAAGCCAGACTGCTGTGTGAGCAAGACCACTGCATACTGGCTGTTGTGCACTGGACTGCTGCGTGTTGGACTGCTGAGTGAGTCAGGCCATAGCATCAGTCAGACTGTAGCATCAGTCAGACCACAGCGTGCTGGACTGCTGTGCATGCTGAAAGTTGGATTTGACTGCCAGGCACTGGAGCAGTGTTGCAGCAGCAGGAATTTCTGTGAATTTTGATGTGTTGCTGACCTCCACAAATTTCAAACTGTAGCAGCACTGGAGCAGTGTCTTTTGTGCTGACTGCTGGCTCACCTCCACCTGGTCAGATGTGCCCATTTGGCTGTACGGTCGTGACCGTCTCGCACCACTTACTGCCCACGCCCTAGGGCTAGGGAAGACACAGCTCAGGTGCCTGTGCTACAGCAGAGCACTTAGCATTTCAGTTTTGGTGGCCCTGGGTGCCCAAACATATATATAGAGCTTGCTTCACCTAGTTCAGCTCACTTCTTAGCATCCTACCCCCACCATCCTTCTTCTGTACATTCTTTACACAAACTCATTCTGTTCCATGCTCCCTTGTGGTCAAGCCTGATCAGCTTGACCTACATCCTGACCTATCAAACACAAGTAGAAGGCTGTCTTGGAGACGCCTGCTACACTGGTGCCCAACCATGGCATCTAGATCCCATTGAGGCCATCGTTGTTGGTGCTTCCTGTAACACCAAGTAAAATTGACTTGTTTGTGTTTGCCTTTCCAGGCTCTTGCAAGCCATGGGCAAGATTGGGTGGATCAACATTTCCATACCATGTGTTGCTTATCAGAGTGGACAATGCCTGGACAGAACCCAAAATGGTTGCTGTGGCTGATGATAGCAGTCTTGTCTTCTTGGAATGTTGCAAATGTTGCTCCCTGCACAAGGAAACTCTGGTCAGTTGAGGAAGGTGGCATCTTGGCATGCTATGATTACAGTTGACATGGACAGATGAGATGAGAAGTAACAAAGGTTATTACAAAGAATTCTTGGTCTCTTTGGCTCTGGGGGGCACTCTGTGAAGGTCAGAAGGCCAGAAAATAAATGGCAATCTGTGAAATAGATTGCAAAATGGGGGGCACGCTGAGAAATTGCTCGACTCTTTATGAAGTGTTGAATCGGAAGTCGGGCGACGAAGCAGCTCCGTGTGGAGGCGGTTGGTCATCCTCTTCATCGTCCTTCTCCTCCTCGACATCCGCATCCTCTTCTTGATCCATCACCGTCAGCCACCAGCTCGGATTCCGCAACACACGCACGACTCTACGCCGTCCATAATCACTTTCAGCCGATTTTGACACCACCCCTATCCTCGACAGCACCCGGAACCGCGCTCGTTATCACACGCTCGCAATGTCCACAGCGCCCTCACCCAACCACGGAGGCACCGTCGCGCCACAGACACACATCCAGCTCGGGCGATCCTCCTCCATGCTCGACCCTGCTATCCACCCACCTCTACCCATTGTGCAAGTCGGAGCGGCAAACCGCGCAGCGCAACTGCGCGGCATAGCCTTCGGTCTTTGTGGTGGCGTCCTCTCAGCATTCATCTCCCGCAAAGCGCTCAACTTGAGCCGGAACGCGTCCTATCTCTCCGGCTTGCTGGCGGGAACGGGCGTGGCGTACATCACGGCGAGGCAGCAGCTCGAGCGTAACCTCGGCGCCGTCGAGGCCGGCGAAAAGGGGCTGAGGAACGCTCTGGCGGGGAAAAACGAGGTCAGGTTAGGCCAGGGCGACGAGGTCAAGGCCACCGACCAGGAGATGCTCAAGTACGATCTGATCGCGGGGGGCAAGGACGCGTACGAGGCAGGCGTGGGGGGGATGCATGAGTTGAGCGATAGGTATGCCAGCTCTCGTGGCGACCATTAGCCACCATCATCGTCGGACGAAATTCACCGCTCGAGACCGCCGAAGACCGGTTGTGTACGACAGCTTCACCTCTCGACACCACTTGATCAATTCTCGACGCAACTGACATGCTCATGCTCGTTTGACGATACTATCTGGCCGGTCTGTCGATCTGAATGGCCTGTGTGCTGTTCGGAGAGGTGCAATCAGCCAAAAAGGTGTGCGTCCCGGTCCAAAAAAAAAGGGTAAAAAGAAAAACTGCCTCCTAGCCGACTCGAACGACTGACCTCTTCATTACTAGTGAAGTGCTCTACCGCTGAGCTAAGGAGGCCTTTACATGATTTTCCGGGCTTGCATTGCATTTATAGAAACTTGCCTTTATCACGACATCCGCTTCCCTGCTTCCCTTCCTCACCCTCACCTCAGCTCGCCCACACTTCACACACACACACTTGCAAAACCTCCGCACAACAAACTCTATTCCATTCCTCGATCCCAATCCACACCCTCTACAGTACCCACTACTTGGCAGCATTATGCCGCAACCTCTCGTGCCTCAACATAGCATCCTTCCTACTGAAATTAGCGCCGCACGTCTTGCACTTCCACTCGACGACGGCGGTGCTCTTTTTCGGATCGACCTCTTTGCCCAGCACGACGCAGTCCTCGAGCTTGAGCTTGCCCTCGCGCATGAATCCGGCCTCTTCGCGCGCGTGGATTGTCTCGCGATGGCGCGCCAGGTCGTACGGGCGATGGAAGGCGGTTTGGCACGCAATGCCCGTGATGGGCGAGACGTAGTCGCATTTGGTCGTGCCGTCGGCGGCTGTGAAGGCGCTTGCTTTGGTGGTGGGGGCGGCGGTGCTGTTGCTGTTGCTGTTGCTGCTGCTCCCGCCATTGCCATTCGCTGCCGTCGCCGCCGAGGCTGACGCTGCTGTTGCAGCTGCGGCATTACCATTGGTACCACTGATCGAAGTGCGCGGCTTGCTCGTCTTGGGCTTGGCCTTCTTGGTGCTTGCGCTCGCCGCCGCCACGGCGTTCTCCAGCGAGTCCTCGTAATCCGACTCGTTGCCGCCGACACTCGCACTGTTGGTCCCCGTTTCAGACTCTTCCTCCTCTCCACTCGCCTCCACCCTGTCATCCTTGACGGGCAGCGCGCTCGACGAGCCGGCTGCTTCGGGCCGCAGCATGCCACTGCCAAACGTTGGCGGTCTCGCCGTCAACAAGGGCGGAGGAGCACCGATCTCTGGAGCAGCAGCTTTTCCGCCCTTCGTTCTCCTATCGCTCGCCTGTGCCGATGAACGGATGGAAGGACTGCTGCTGCTGCGCTCGTCCTGACTCGCTCCAGCTGCTGGTGCATTTGCAGCGTCGACGCTGAGCCCAGATTCCTGACTGCCAGGGATATATCCGTATCCGCTGAGCGCACCGGGCATATTTCTTCGCGGCGCCCTATCATCCATCCTGCTGGATGCGTACGAAGGACGACCGTACCGACCGTCGGTATCGTCGACATCCTCGGATGACGACTGATGCTGACCCAAGCTTGGGCGGTGCGCTGCACCCGCACGTGGGTCGAGCTGCGAGTAGCGCGAGTGCGGAGACCGCGAATGGCTGGAAGCACCGCCGTGACCATGGAGATGGCCGTGTGCGTGTTGGTGGTAGTGAGGATGCGCGTGTGACGACGAAGAGGGAGGGTGTGCTGCGTGACGCGAGTGATAGTCTGCCTCGTGGCGTTGCAGATATGCTCTCCTCCTGCCGCTGCGATCGTCCTCCGAGTCACTGCTCGACGCCGAGACGTCCGAAAAGCGAGGCTGGTTCATGTGCGCCTGTCGGAACGCCCACGGCTCGTTGCGAACGTGCGACCAGGCGCCGTTGCCCGTGCTCGATGTTCGCTGCTTGCCCAAGAACGGCCGAGCCGCCATGGCCGAGGGAGAAGCAGAGACTCGTCCATCAGCCTTGTTGCTGGGATAGTTGAGATACAAGCTGCTCGGCCCGCCTCGGATCATGCTGGGTCGCATGTTGGGCGGATAGTAGGGCCGCTCGTCCTCGTCGTCATCCGTCGAGATGGTATCGCCGCTGTCGACGGGACTGAAGAGACTGCTTTGCGATCCCGACTCCTGACTGGCAGATCCACGGCCATCGCTCTGTCCAGGATACGGTGAGCGTCCGCTTGCAGGCTGCTGGGCGGTCGGACCAGGCCGCTTCTGGCTCTGGTAGTGATGCGGTCTGGCCGTATCGTTGCGGCTCATGGCCACGGGCCGCGCGGCGTAGCTGGGTTCGCCGGTGGAGGACCTGGCGCGTGGCACATTCTGCTGCGAGGTCATGCGAGGCGTGCTGGTGCCGCTCTGAGCGCCAGGATAGCGTGGTGCGCTGGGCTTTGCGTCCGACAGCCCAGGCGGCACTGTGGCGAAAAGGCTAGGCATCTTGCCAAGCCCCGAATGCGACAAGGCATTCTCGACGTCGTCGTAATCCAAAAAGGCCTCCTGAGGACTGACAGTGAGCCCGCTTGATTCGCGCTTGAGCGGCCTTCGCGCATCTGGACTGTAGCCATTGACAGGCGCACCGATGTTCTCGGTCGAGGCCATAGAGACTGGGCCACCGCGCTGAGCCAGTTGACTCTGCGACATGAGGGGTGGCGGCATATGCGGTCTCTGCTGTTGGTGGTGTTGGTGCTGTTGCTGCTGCTGCTGCTGCTGCTGCTGCTGCTGCTGCTGCTGCTGCTGCGAGTTGGCGTCGCGAGAGGTTTGACTGGACTGAGACTGACGAGCCCAGTCCGGCAGATAGTTTTGCGAGTGACGCGCGGGTGGATACGACATGGCGCCAAAGCCGCCGTCAAAAGTGCTGCTGCGTGTACGCAGATCGGCGGGGCGCTGGGGGAGTGGCGACATGTCATCGTCACCTGCGTTGTTGGCGCGGTCCTGCGACTCCCTCTTGATGGGCTGTGTTGACTGACGCTGCGACGAGGGACCGCCGAGCTCGTAGTCAGGAAAGAGGCTGAACGAAGGCGCAACGCCCGCCTGCATTGGGTCGGAGGATGCGGAGAGCGGAGAGGTCTGCATGTCGTTGGGCCTGGGCGCATAGTCGTGCTTTTGCAAAATGTCCCTGAGCGGACCTTTGAAGGCTCGAGTGTCGACGCCCGCAAGCTCTGCACGGATCTGTGCCTTGACGCGTTCCTGCTGCTCGCGGGTCATGCCTGCAGTGCTGGGAGAAGCCAGCGCAGCGTTGGCACTGTTGGGGTCGTAGGTGCGTGATGGCATTGACTCGCCGAGGCTGAGGTCGTGCATGGGCGCTCCCAAGTTGCCGCTGGGCGGATCGGGTGGAGTGATACGCTCGCTGGAAGCCTGACCGGACGAACCCTCTCGACTGGAGCGCGAGAAGGAGGAGGACGAAGCATACACCTCGCTCCTCTGACGTTTACGTCTGGGACCACCGGCATCGTCGAGCGTATTTGGCAGGGATGATGCAACGTCGTCAAAGGGAGATTGTCTCGGCGAGCGATGCTTTGTGAATGGATTGGGGATGGGAAGTTCGTTGCCCGAGGATGGCGGTGACAATGCCTTTTCGCGAGGGACGGGTGGTGTTGGATCGTCAAAGAGGATGAAGTCTTTTTGCGGGGGAGTCATTTTGGCTATCGAGGTCATTGGCAGGTGGGCGGAGGAGAGTTGGTCGAGGTGGGCAGGTTATGAAGTGCGAGCTGGTACCAATGTCTTACCCCAGCTCGAGGTGCAGTTGAGCCTCGTCGAACACTGCTATATGCTGTTGTCTAGAAGTCGACCAGGACGACCAGGCGTCGAAGTGGTGCAATGAAAATGCGCAGAGACGAGTAGATGGCGAAGTGAAGCTGTGCGGCAGTGCAAATGTCCAGAACTGACGGTTGCAGAGCGTGTATCGCTTGTTGGGGGCCGTCGCTGCGATGTGACGATCCAGTGAGGCAGCCCGGCAACGACGATCGTGCTTATACGACAGAGAGAACGAGCCGTCGTGGGAACAGCCGATAGTGTTCTTTGTCTTCTCCTGGGCTGGTGTCTGCAGTGTCGCTCGACGTCGGAAGCGGACCCGTCTGAGCAAGTCGAGCCGCAAGAGCAGATGGGTGAGCCGATGCCGAAGCAGGTGATGCTCTTCTGCGAGAGAGAAGAATGGCCGCGAGCGTCAAGATGGTTGAAAGACGCAAGAGAGCTGTTGCGTTGTTCTTTCTTTCTTTCTTTCAAGTCGTGCCTATCGGAGCTGTCACCTTCGCGAGAGACAGCGGCTGTGCTGCCCAAATAAAATAAAAATAAAAATAAAAATAAAAAGGTGGAGGAATCCTCGTCAAGTCGAGCTGAGTTGCATGCTGTAAGAGAGAGAGAGAGAGAGGAGAGAGAGACACGCGAGCAGTCGTGGTCTCTTTCACTCTTTTACTCGAGCAAGCCAAGCTAGAACTCACTGCAGCTGCGTGGCTTGCTACAGTCAACCAACAGCTGCTGCTGATTCTCCTGCTGGTCCTGCACCTTTTGTCATTCCACATAGAGCAATCCAAACGAGCGGATTACTTTGCAGTCGGGCAACGGGCACGGCACGGTCAACCTCGAGAAGAGCCTCAATCCGATCCGACCTTGACCCCCTTTTTGCTCGCTCACTCCTCACCATCAAGCAGCGGTGCGCGGTCTTCAAAACTTCAAACTGCACGAAGGTCGCGCATCAATTGGCGCTGCAGATCGCTGTCCGCAGCTTTTCTTTTTTCTCCATTCTTCTCCATGCTTGAATTTTCCGGAAAGCACACCAACACGTAATCGAGTAGCGTGCAACCACAGCACTGCTGACTCTCCCGGTGCCTGCTTTTCTTTTTCTTTCTTTTTCTTTCTTTCTTTTTTTTTTTTTTTTTTTTGTTGGCGTGGCTGCATCGACCCGACGCCCGGATCGCCTCCGATGCTGGTGGCCCCATCGCGACGTCACCTCCCGAAAATGCGATTTTATTTTTAATGGGAAAAAAAAAAAAAGGTTCCGGCTCTGTCAACGGGCTTCTTTGGCGCCGCGCTGTGCCTCTTCAAAGGTCTTGTTCCCTCTAACAGCAGCAGCGACAGCATCTCTTCCCAGATCCTTGGTGCGTCGCATGTTCGATGTTGCAGAGAAGCCCAACTGACTTCGAAGACCCTGGTTCTTGAATTGCGCGGCGATGCAATGCTTGCTGCAGTCTGCGGATCCTGCTCGCGAGCGGACATTGCACCCCCACCGAAGCACGTCAGGAAACAAAGTTCGAGGCCAAGCTGCATTGCCGTTCTTCCGTTTCATCTCGGGACTCGATTCAGCGCAACGCAGCGCAGTCGGAAACAGCTTCATCTCAACACCAGTTCCCATTCGCCAAGCAGGCGCCTGACAGACAAGAAGTAATTTAGTTTACTTCTGATGGGGTATCGTTTTGACCTCTAGCACAGGCGTGTGTGCGTGTGCGTGTGTCTTCTGTATACAATATTCGCGCTTGCTACTGCGACAGATCCGCATCGTTGAACAACGCATTGAGCGCCTTCAACCCCTTGGCCACTCCATACGATGCGCTCGCCATGATCGACTTGGTGCTCTTGTCAAACGTCTCATGACTCTGCATCTCGCTCAGCTTTTCGCAGTTGTCCGTCAATTCGTCCAGGATCCTCTCGCCCTCGGCCTTGCTCTTGGCCGGCAAGTTGCCCTTCGAGATGGCCACAATCGACGACACGATCGTCGTGATCTGCGTCAGGTTCTCGCTCAGCTGCACTCCCTGCGCACCTTCGCGGATCGCAGAGAGCAGCGCCTGGATCGAGTGCACGATCGCCTCGGTCTGCACCTCAATGTAGTTGCGCAGCTCCGACCAGTTCTCCTCGCCATTCTGGCTTCCAAACCCACTCCCACTCGCCGACGTCACCGTCTGCAAGCTGTCGTACGTCTCGGACCTCTGCACTTGGCTGTCGCTCGACAGCGGCGATGGCGACACGGCTCCACTGGTTGTCCTGCCAGCTGCAAGCGCCGAAGACGACGAATCGCTCACGAACCGCTTGGCTCCGTGCAAGTTGGGCATCTCGGGCATGTTGGCCATGTTGGGCGTGCTCGCGTTGGCGCTCCCCACCGACGAAATCGACGTCGCACGGCTGCGCCACTGCTGGTCTCCGCCCGAATCCTTGCGGATCGTCTCGGCCTTGTACCCGATAGGCGAGTACCGACCCATCGTGGGGCTGTTGCGGATGCGAGGCGAGAATCGATCGTCGCCAGGATTGAGGCTGGCAAAGCTGTACGAGTTGGCCGTGTTGGGTGAGAGCGTCGCGCTCGCTTCCCGATTTGCCGCCTGCGCATTGATGTGCAGTGGCTTCAATCGCGCCGCCATGGTCGTTTCCTCGCCAAACTTGGCCTGGAACTCGTCCGTCTCGGTCTTGCTCGCCTTGCGCACCTTGAGCAGCTTGACCAGATCCACAATCGTCGCCGACACGTGGCTTGCAGCCGCATCCAGCAAGCTCACCGGCGACAGGCCGTGCGACGACGCGTGGTTGCGGCACGCCGTCATCAAATTGTTGAGCGTCGCCGAGCACTTGGACTTGAGCGCCATGAGCTGCTCCTGGTCCTCGTGCGAGAGCTCGGCCAGGTTGGCAGGGATCTGTTGGTACTTGGCCACATCATCCGTCACGAGCGTCGTCGAGAGCACCACCGTCTTCATCGAAAGCAGCACGTTGCCCGGCGTCTTGGATCGTGCAGCTGCCAGGAGCTCGTCGATGGAGCTCTGGAAGGCGGTGAGGTTGACGTCGGCGATGGCACCCTTTTCAGAGGCGGGCAAAAAGTCGTCGGCTTTGGGTGGCTGGACGTAGAGCTGCGAGGTGGCTTTGAGATTGCGCAGTTCCGTCTTGGCCGTCTCGTAGAGACGCTTGTAATTGGCCATCTGCGCGTTGAGGTCCTTGATGACCACAATGTCGTTGTCCCTGTCCGCCTGCATCTCGTCGTTGCGAGCCGAGAGCTCACGCAGCTCTTCGAGCAGGTTGCTGACTTCTTGCTTGAGCTCGTCGACCACTTCGGACTGCTGCGCGTGCTCCTTTAGCAACGCTCCAAAGTCGGCGTGGCCGCCCACTTGCTCTCTTTCGAGCAACTGTCTCTTGACCGAGTCGAGCTCCGACTCGTGCTTGGCGGTCAAGGTGCGATGGAGCTCGCGGTCATCCTGATGCTTTGACTTTGCTTCGTCGAGCTCAGTGCGCAGTTGTGTGAGTTGTCGATCGAGCTCTTGGTTGCGACCGGCAAGCTCGTCTGCCTTGCGCGCGCGAGGACCTGCATCTGCGATTTGGGATTCGAGCGAGCTGACCTGCTGCTGAAGCTTGGCGATGCGAAGCTCGTAGTCGGATCGCATCTTTTCCATGGCGGTCGTCGAGGCATCCGACAGCTCAAAAGCGCTGCCACGGCCCAGATTGGGACTTGCGATGCTGGCCGTGTAGCCGTTGAAGAAGCCAGTTCCTATGCTGCTGGCTTGGCTGTACATTGTGCTGCGGTTATCCGCGATGCCGTTGACGCCGTTGGAGCCGGTCGAGTCGCGCAAAGGAGAAGAGACGCGTTCTGAAAAGGCGTCATTGTCATTGCTGCGGTGGCCGCCGAGTTTGGAGCCGTTGGCCGAGTAGGGCACGGCAATGTCCTCTTCGACGAGCGTGCTCTTGGCAGGTACGATACGGTCCGACGTAGATGGCTGCGGTTGGCCTACCGAGTCGTTTCGTTGCAATGCCGCTTCTGCCTCGCGACGCATCTGGTCTTGGCGCTCCTTTTCACGAGCGATGGCTTCTGGACGAAACTCTTGCTTGAGTTCTGGGAATCTGCGCTCGAGCTCGAAAAAGACATCCGAGGCGAGATCCTTGAAGCGATTCTTGGGCAAGGTGGCGAGCTTCTGTCTGGCCTGGTTGCGTTTGGGATGGAACTCGTCGCGGACAGCGAGGAAGGGTTGGCTGCTGCCATTCTTTGCATTGTTCTGACGCCTCATGAGTTCATCGTAGACGTCTGTGGAGAGCTCGGTGAACTGCTGCTTGCTGAGACGCGTGAGTTTCTCACGTGCGTTGGAGCGCGGTGCAGTCTGCTCGACTTTGACGAGGTGGCTCCGGAGGAAGCCAAGCAGCTCGACGTAGTGTGAACGGCCGACGCGTTTGATCTCTTCGGTGTCGGGTCTCGCACGGCGGAATCTTGAGCCGGATGGTTGAGAGGAGCTGGAGGAAGAGGCAAAGGAAGCATCTTGGTTGTTGTTGTTGTTGGTGGTGGTGTTGGCGTTGGCGTTGAGCGAATTGGGACTGGCGAGCGGAGCGTCCTGGAGCTGGATGGCCGGTGCATCGAGTGGCAAAGAAGAGAATGTAGGTTTTGGTGATGCGGTCGACTGCGCTAGGGATGACGAGTAGGAATCGTGAGAAGCGCCTCCACCGAGACCGTTGGGAGGATAGAAGCCCATGGCTGGTGCAGCGTTGGGGGGATTATATCTGCTGCTTGCGCCTGGCGCTGGTCTGCCGTTGATGCTGGACGGAGCTGAGATTGGATTTGAGTTGAAATGCTGATGCGGTGGTTGAGGCGGTGCTTGCATGGGCATCATGACGGACACGCCGATGAATCACTTTCCCACACCGAGCAAGGGGAAAGGGAGCAAGATTCCGTGCTCCTAGCGTGTGTGATTACGTTCGGAGGCCGTTATTGCCTCGAAACGATGCAGCGTCCGTATTAAGATCGGATGTGCCGTCGCAGCGTGGTGGTACTTCAAGTGTGAGTTGCAATGTGCTGTGCTGGCACGCGGATGTGGACCTGGTAAATTTACTGTAACTCGTAATTCGAAAAGGACGTTTGCAGCAACGCGGGGATGCGGATGGACACGAGTCGTCGTTGTCGTTGTCGAGAGGATGGATCCCAGGAAGGAGTGGATTGACCGAGGCGGCCGTGATGCTGATGTGTGCGGCACGCTGCGTGATATGGAGAGAGGACGTGAAACAGGAGGTCCGAATCGAAAATGAAATGACGGATGGTGGGAGGCGAGCAAGTTGCAAGCAAGAGGCGAAAGTGCGAGCGAGCAAAGCTGGAATCAGGAAGGCAGGAGGCAGAGAGCAGCGGGCGTCGTCGGCGGAAATTTGGCTTTTTTTTTTTTTTTTTTTTTTTTTTTTTTTTTTTTTTTTTTTTTTTTTTTTTTTTTTTTTTTTTTTTTTTTT
>JALCCG010000455.1:0-11151 GCA_023212695.1 Sporisorium sorghi | reverse complement strand
CTTCCCCCGACTCTCGCATGACTATTGGAGTCTTCGCTGGGAGGGGGGGGGCGGGGGGGGAGGTGGGGGGGGGGGGAGTGGGATCGGTGGGAAAAAAATCCGATCCCGCGCGCTTCGCTTCTGCTGAACCGCGGTGTGGCCCCTCTCTCTCGCCTCTGGCAACTGCCTCCCAGCCGCACCGCCGTCTCCGTCGGTTGCCAAGGTGTCAACGTCATTTTTAGCGTGTTTTGCTCGCAATGCTGTGGGTGTGTCGTCCTGCAGCCCTTTCAACAACGAAGCGCGGCGACTTTGCTTTCTACTGTAAGTTAGGCACCGACAGACAGACGACCGGTTGCCTATTTTTGCTTGGCGCATCATCCCACTTTTCTGCCTTGCTCTCTCGCTCATGATCGAGGGGAGCACTCACGCCATGACCACTGAAAGCCTTGTTTTTAAATCGACCCACTCTGTGAAGCAATGGCCTCTCTGCCAAAAGCATTGAGGAAAGGCAGCTTGAAAGCAGGGACCCACGTCGGCTTCGGAAAGGGGGTCGCCCGCTGCCCACTGGCCACAGCATCTGCAGCAAAGGGAGACAGAGTGGGATGTGGCGATGCGTGTGTGATTGTTGATTTTTTTTGGCTTTGGGCTGCAGGTGGCTGCAGCGCTTTTTTCTTTGCTTCTGGCTGCGCAGGCGAAACAAAAACAGACTTGAATGGGCAGCTTGACCGACGGAATGAATTACGAAGAGAGAAAAAAGCTGTGCGAGATTGCGGATTGACCTCGCATGTGACGGAGAGCAAGCACTGCTTCAGTGAGTGGCAAGTGACACACACGCTGGCTCTTTCTCACACTCTCTCCGCGCTCAGAAGCGCTCCCTCTCTCTGTGGAGTTGGTGTCTCGAAATCTTGGCACGTTCTTGTGACTGCTACCGCTTGCCACTTCTTACTTGCTTTCCATCGACCATCATCGACCAGTACCTTCTCTCTCGACCGTCTTTGCCGACTCTCGCCAATCTACACTTCAGCATCCATACGCAAGACAGTCTTTCATCATCAACCATCATCCTTTGCGGTGGATCCGACTCAATCGGAAGATCCACAACACCCTCCTCGACAACCACCTTCGGAACCCTACCGAGACACAATGTCATCGTCAACACCAACAAACCCAGCGGTCGCCGATCCGACACCACCCGACACCAACGGCGCCAACTCCGACAACCCCTACTCCTCGCCCAAACCCGCCCTGGCCGCAGCGACGCCAAGAGCCTCCAACGCAAGCAGCGCCGCCAACCAGTTCACGCAGCGACCCAAGCGCGCCACCATCGCCGACTCGGACCCGGACGTGCTCGAAAAGGGCCAAGCCACGTCGTCCAACGAAGGCTCGTCCGCGCTATCGCGCACGCTGTCGTCCGACCCGGCGTCGTCGGCGGCCACGCGCAAGCGCGGTGTGGATCGGGACCAGTCGTCTATACGCGAAGGCTTGGGCGGTCCGTTTGCCGGCCCACCGCGTAGAGCCACCATGGAATCCAGAGCGACGCTGCGACGATCGTTTACCGACCTGTTTACGCCAGAACATCGACTGGCCAAGCCGCCCGGCACGCTCGTGAGCCTCAAGAACATCCTCTTCGGGTCGCTTCTCAACATCCTGCTGGTGTTCATCCCCATCTCGTGGGCGCTGCATTTCGCGCTCGATCAGAACGTCGAGAAGAACGGCATCGCGGTGTTCGTCACCTCGTTCTTGGCCATCATGCCGTTGGCGACGATCCTGTCGCAGGCGACCGAGGAGCTGTCGCTGCGTGTGGGCGAGACCATCGGCGGTCTGATCAACGCTTCGCTCGGCAATGCCGTCGAGTTGATCGTGGCTATCGTGTCGCTGTTCAACTGCGAGCTGATTGTGACGCAGACGTCGTTGCTGGGTTCGATCCTGTCGAACTTGTTGTTGGTGCTCGGCACGTGTTTCTTCGTCGGAGGCCTGCGGGTGAAGGAGCAGGTGTTCCTGGAAGCGCCCGCACAGCTGAATACGTCGCTGCTCATGATGGCCGTCATCTCGCTCGTGATTCCCTCGGCGTTCCATGCGGTGCTCGGTGGGATTCCGGACAATACGGAGCGTGGCGACATTCTCGAGTTCAGCCGTGGCGTGTCGGTGCTGCTGCTGCTCATCTACTTTGGCTTTTTGTATTTCAGCCTGTCGTCGCACAAGGAGTTCTTCGAGGACGGCAACGGTGACGAGGAGGAGCAGCCGCAGATGAACATGCCTGCCGTCATCATCACGCTGGTGATCGTCACGTGCCTGATCGGCGTCACGTCCGAGTGGCTGGTTACGGCGATCAACGTGGTCACGTCGACGGGGGCTATTACACGCACGTGGATCGGGTTGATCCTGCTACCCATCGCGAGTAATGCGACCGAGCATCTGGCTGCGGTGATCTTTGCGTGGAAGAACAAGATCCAGATGGCCAGCTCGATTGCGATTGGCTCGTCGATCCAGATCGCGCTGTTTGTCATCCCGCTGCTGGTGCTCATCGCGTGGATGGGAGATAAGCCGTTGACGCTGCTCTTTGATCCGTTTGCCACCATCTTGTTGTTCTTGACGGTGTTGATTGTCAACTTTGCCATTGCGGACAACCGGTCGAACTATCTGGAGGGCTTTGTGCTCATCATGGTGTACCTCATCGTGGCGCTGACGGTGTGGTTTGTGCCGGACGACCTCGCCGACTCGCTGTTCTCGGATGCATACTGCCACAGTCGTTGATCGCACGCGATATGGTTCGTGTTTGCTTTGTATATATTCTCGCGTGCTTGCATTTGCATTGTTTGCTCTCTGATCTGTGTGATGTGGCTAAGACTGCAGACGGCCGCGCAACAGCTCGCCGAGCGTGACGAACTGGCCCAGACTCTGCGGGTTGAGCAGCGTCGCCTGGTTGATCGCATCCAAGCTCGCGCCGTTGACGATCTTCTTGACCGGCACTTCGACCTTCTTCCCGTTCAGCGTTTTGGGGATGTCCGTCACAAACTCGATGAACCGCGGCACATGTCTCGCGCTCCTCTTGCTCCTAATCAGCGCCGTCAGCGTCTTGCGCACCGCCTCCTTGTCCACCCTTACATTTTGCGCAAGCACCACAAAGAGGCACACGACCTCGTCGTCCCCCGCGGGCGTCTTGAGCGCGACGACGAGCGCATCTGCGATACTCGCCTGCAACGGGTTGGCGGGGCTTTCGAGGAGCTCGTAGATCTCGCTGGACCCAAAGCGGATGCCGCCGGGGTTGAGGATGCCATCCGACCGGCCGAGCATGACCACCCCTCCGTGCGGGCTGAGCTGGACAAAGTCGCCGTGGTACCACACTCCCCTGACCTGGGCGTAGTACGACTCGTAGTACTTCTGCTCAGGTTGGCGCCAGAAGCCGAGCGGCTGCGCGGGGAACGGGCGCGTGCACACCAGGTCGCCCACCGTTCCCGCACTCAATTCCTCACCGCGATCCGAATCGTACACGGCGACCGCCATGCCGAGGTTGCGCGCCTGGATCTCGCCCGCGCGCACGGGCAGCGCCACATTGTGCCCCGCGAACAGCGAGCACAGGTCCGTACCCCCCGTGATGCTCCCCACCAGCACATGCGCTCCAATGGTCGAAAGGATGAAGGGATACAGCTCCGCGCGCAGCGGCGAGCCCGTGCTCAGCACCTGGCGCACCTTCAAACCCGGGTGGTTCTGCGCTACAGCATAGCCGCTCTTCTCGAGCGCACCGAGGTACGCCGCCGAGGTGCCGAACGTCGTCACGCCGTGGCGTTCCGCCAGCGACCACAGCACCGACGCCGGCTTGAGCGGGCCGCCGTCATACAGAACAATGCGGCATCCCGTGACGAGTCCGGCGATGAGGAAGTTCCACATCATCCACCCCGTCGTCGTGTGCTGGAAGAATACGTCCTGGGGGGTGAGGCCGCCGTGGATGAGGTGCTCTTTCGAGAGCTGCAGCAGCATGCCGCCGGCGCGGTGCGTGATGGCTTTCGGCTTGCCCGTGGTTCCTGAAGAGAAGAGGATCCAGAGCGGGTGGTTGAAGTCGAGCTGTTCGAACTCGATCGCGCGGGTGGCGGCGGCTGAGCCTTCTGACACAAAATGGTCCCAGCTCGTCCAGCGCGTTGTTGTGGCGTTGGTTTGTGTAGGCGAAGTCTTGAGTCCTTCAGGGAGAGGATGCGATCGGACGTAGGGGACGACAATGACGCCCTCGAGCGCCTGCTCGCCTTCCTCCCTGTCGGCTGCGAGCCCGTCCGCTACACTCTGCAGCTTGTGCAGGTGGTCGTGCACCTTACCATTGTACCGCACCGCATTGACGCTGAGCAGCAGCTTGGGCCGCACCGTCCTCAGCCGCTCCAGCACGCCCTCGGGCCCAAAATCCGCCGCGGCGCTCGTCCACACCGCCCCGATCGACGACGCCGCCAAGAACGCCACCAGGTTCTCGATGTTGTTGGCCGAGTAGCTCGCGATGGTATCGTTGACCGTGACGCCGCGCTGTCGCATCGCCGCTGCCGCCTGCGCCGTCAACGTGTACAGCTCTTGATACGTAATCGACGACTCGTCCAACTCGCCCGTGGTGGTATCCACCTCGGTGGACTGGATCACCGCCGTCCTCTCGCGCGCTTCTGAGCTCGAAGAAGGCGCACCATGGCGCAGCAGGTTCTCGGCAAAGTTGAGCCGCGCCCCCTCGAACCAGCGTGGCGGAGGGTAGATGGGCGCATCGTCCGCAATAGCCCGTGGAACTTTGACAGAGGCAACGACGCCCGTCTCGTCCCATACAGCGGTCCAGAAATCGTTGAGATGCTCGCACGACCACTGCCAGAGCTGATCGTAAGACTCGAGATGGAGCGAGAAGCGTTCGTTGACGGTGCGGCGAAAAGCGTCCATCGAGGTAGCCGAGACATCGTGGGGCGACCAGACGAGCTTGCCCTGGATACTGCTGCTGCTGCTGCTGCTGCTGCTGCTGCTGCCGGCGCTGTCCATGTTCGATGATGCGTGTGCTGTATGAGAAGTCTAGTCGAGAATGAGAGGATGGTGTTGGTGGAAAGGGAAGCCGTGCGAGGGTTGTTGGAAGAAAGAAGACGCTCGGCCCAACAAAAGGCACAAAACACGGGCCAACCGAACTGTCAATTTTGAGAGAATTGCGGGGACCAAACAAGTGCCGGTATACCCGAGCCACGACCACGTTAACCCCACTCAGCCGAACCTTTTTTCGCACCGCCAGCCAGCATGTCGAGGACTCGGCCTGTGACGAGCCGCGGCTATTGAGACTCATTTGTTGACGCTCAGCCGTTCAAGCGGCTCTAAAGTGCTGATCCATCTTGAGCGTGAGCGGATGGTTGACGGTCGCGTACATCGCACGCCGCCAGAAGAGGAAGAACCACAACCTCAACCCCCTCGCCAGATCCTTGAGCTCATTGTCCGCGTCACACCCACTCGCAGCCGCAGCAGAGAGACTCGTCATCGTATGAAGAGAAGGCGAAGAGCTTGAACTCTGAGCGCGAAACAGCGAAACGCGGCGACGCCGATGATGCCCGTGCCGGTGAGGGTGTCCTGCTTCGAAGCGCAAGATTGGCGGGCTGAGGAGCTATCTGCGCCAACAAAGCACAAGTAGCGGCTATTGAAGGACGAAGAAGCGACATGCACACAGACAGCAGCATAGACCGACACATACGCTTCATACCTCGCTCCTCCTCTCACACACACAAAATCACAAAACACATCTGCATTTCTAGATCACGAAAGCGATACTGCAACCTCCAGCCAATTCAAAGCTTGGGGCCAGCAGCGGCGACCTCGGCCGAGACGTCGTTGGCGTACTTTTCAAAGTTGGTGGTGAACATGTCGGCGAGCTTGTTGAGTTCGGTCTTGAACGCGCCCTTGTTGGGCCACGAGGTGGCGGGGTTAAGAAGCGTCTCGGGGACACCCTCGATGGCGGTGGGGATCTGGAGGTTGAACACGCCGAACTTTTCGAACTTGGCCTTGGCGAGCGAGCCGTCGTGGATGGCGTCGATGATCTTGCGCGTGTACTTGAGCGGGCATCGCTGGCCGACGCCGAACTTGCCGCCGGCCCAGCCGGTGTTGACGAGCCACACGTCGACCTTGTGCTTCTCCATGCGCTCGGCGAGCATCTTGGCGTACACACGAGGGTGCAGAACGATGAACGGCTGGCCGTAGCACGTCGAGAACGTCGGCGACGGCTCCTGAATACCATCCTCCGTACCCGGCGTCTTGGACGTGTAACCAGAGATAAAGTGGTACTGCGCCTGGTTGGCGTCCAGCTTCGAGACAGGCGGCAGCACACCGTACGCATCGCACGTCAAGAAGATAATGTTCTTGGGCGGCGAGTTGGCCATGCACGGGATCTTGGCGTTGGGGATAAACTCGATCGGGTACGAGCAGCGCGTGTTCTCGGTGATGGCAACGTCGTCGTAATCGACCTCGCGCGTGTTCTTGTCGTAAACGACGTTCTCGAGCACAGCACCGAAGCGGATGGCGTTGTAGATCTCGGGCTCCTTGGCAGCCGAGAGGCCGATGCACTTGGCGTAGCAACCGCCCTCGATGTTGAACACACCCTCGTCCGACCACACGTGCTCGTCGTCACCGATGAGCGCACGCTTGGGATCGGCCGAGAGCGTCGTCTTGCCCGTACCCGAGAGACCGAAGAAGAGCGAAACATCGCCGTCGGGACCCTCGTTGGCCGACGAGTGCAGCGAGAGCTGGTTGTACTTGACAGGCATGAGGTAGTGCATGACCGAAAAGATACCCTTCTTCATCTCACCGGCGTACTCGGTACCCAGGATGACCATCTCGTGACGCTTGAAGTTGACCTCGACCGACGTCGACGAAGTCATACCGGCGGTGAAACGGTTGGCAGGGAACTGGCCGGCGTTGTAGATGATGAAATCGGGCTCACCAAAGTGCTCGAGCTCCTCCGAGGTGGGGCGGATAAGCATGTTGTGCATGAAGAGCGCGTGGTAGGCACGGCTGCAGATGATGCGCACCTTGATGCGGTACTTGGGGTCCCAGCCGGCGAAACCGTCAAAGACGTAGATGTCGTCGCGCGTGTTGAGGTAGTCGATGGCACGCTCGCGGTTGATCTCGAACGTGTGCTCGTCCATCTTGATGTTGACGGGACCCCACCAGACGTGGTCCTTGGAGGTCTCTTCGAAGACGATGCGCTTGTCCTTGGGCGAACGACCAGTCTTCTTGCCCGAGTAGTTGATCAAGGCACCGGCGGACGAGATGACGGCGCCCTCCTTCTTGATGGCGTCCTCGTAGAGCTGGGCGACGGAAGCATTGCGCTTGAGGTGGATCTTGTCCATGTCGAAACCGGCATCCGAGAAGAGCTTGAGGTCCGAGCCCAAAAGCGTGTAGTGAGGGTTGTTGGTGGGCAACTCATCGTGGTGGTTTCCTGGCGAAGTCATTTTGGGCGAGAGTGACGATGAACTGTGATGGTGGAGAGAATCCAATTCGCAATGAGGAAGAGGATGATGGTGAGGGAGGAGAAGGAAGGGTGAACGGGGATGAGCGAGAGGGATAGGTAGGGAGATGAAATGAGGAGGAGCAAGGCGGGTGGAGAGAGTGGGATCGGCGACACACGGAAAGACCCGCGATGAGACGTAGAGAAAAGGGGAAAGGGCAGAGAGAGAGAGAGAGAGAGGCGCAACGGTGGAGGCGGAGAGCGGAAAGAAAAGCAAAAAAAAAAAAAAAAAAAAAAAGGCGGGGCAAAGAGACAGGCAAGAGGTCAGTCTTCAAGCCTCTCTTGGCGATGGTCATGTGAATTGTAGAAAGTGGCGTCCTCGAGCAGAGCTGGCTTGTGCCAGGTCGAGAGAGGGTCGAGAATCCAAACTCGTGACACCACACTCATTGGCTCGCCCTCTGACGCACCTCTAATTACTCGCAGCAACCCAAGTCCAAGTGCAATCTAGCAACATTGCATCGATGATGGTGACGACGACCACGGCGATGCAATGAAGCAGACGAGCAGGAGGACAATGAGAAGCTAGCGCGAGCAGAGAGGATGTGAAAGGGGTCCCGAGTCGATGACGACGACAGCGCTTGGCCAGGCACAGGGGCCAGAGAACAGTCAAGAACCGGCAGACGGCAAAGCAGCGATCCCGAGCGCTGTCCCACCCAGGCGATGATGACGATGTCGAGTATACATCGCCGCCTCAAAGCATAGGAACAAGCAAGGACAAGAACTGAAGAGGTTGGGCAAGGAACAGCGGACAGGAACAGCCAAAGGCACAGAAGGGCAGAGGCAGAGGCAGCAGAAAGCGGCACGAACAGAGCCGTAATTGGCCTGTGAAATGCGCTTGCTTGGCTGTCACTGTCCAACGGCGGGGCAGATCGGAAATGACAGCAGTCGAGACAGGCAGCAAATCGGGATTTTATCGGGAAAAATAAAAAATAAAAAAATCCAATTTTTCCAATCTGACGCGACTGTTGCTGCTGCTGCTGCTGCTGATTCACCCCTCAAAGCCCGAAGCCGCAAGCGTCCAGAACTGTGTGTCCATTCAATGCCCACTCGCTGATTTGCAAGCTGCCCGTTTCCGGCTTCTGTCCCCCAACGGCCGTCGTCATGGGTCAGCCAACAACTCGCAACGTCGACCATCGCAGGACAGCTTAGCTAGCAAGCTGGCTCGCAAGGAATCGACGTCGGTTTGTTGTGGACCAGGACTGGCGGACAGCAAGAGACTGGGAAGGGCCAACGACGAAGCACAGCGGCGGAAAGAACACACGAAATGCGGCTTTGAACTTCTTCCCCACATTTTGCGGATCTTTCCGCTCGTGCTGCTGCCATTCAGCCGACGCTTGGTGCTGCAGGTTGCCATGCAAGCAAGCCCCATCAACACTCGACGTCGTTGCTGGCACCGTCAATGCGAAAGACGCACAACGTGAGGATGGTGTCGACCTAACCAGTCGAGCTGATGCTGGTGTGTCGAGTCTGACCAAGGATAACGAACGACAAACGCGGTGTGAAACCTGAAACTTACCAAACGACGAGTGCGTTGCTGTTGCGAAAGAGTGGTGGTGGTGATGCGCAAGCAGGTACTGCCGAGAAGCGAAGTGAACTGCTGAAGTGAACCAAAAGAACACGAGAGAGAGAGAGAGGAGGAGGAGGAGGATGGGGAAAGGATTGCAAGAAGCAAACCACCTCAACTGGTCGTATATATGTCTTTGCAACACTTGTGTCTTGAGAGCCAGCCAACCGAGGCGGGTCGAGCGGGCTCCATTCGGGACGGGCAGCATCAAGACACCGGAACATCACGGACAGACAAGCCCTTTCTTCCATCTGACGTCGGTATCTCAAAAGGGGGAAGAGGAGGTCATAGCGAACAGGCGGGGCGGGCGGGATCGTAGACCTCAGAGAGAGAACGAGCGGGCAAGCTGAATCTCGGCGCGGGACCACGGCAGTTAGGAGCAGTAGAGCGCTGCGGCTCTGCATGCAGATCAAACACCAACACGGAGTACAACGAACAACCAGACGGGAAGCGCAAGCGTCGATCTTCACCGCAACAAGACTTGGATTTGGCGTCAGGTTGGCTTTCGCGGGGTCAGTGCAGATGAGAGACAGAGACGTGGGTTCGAGGGGTGCAACTGAACCAACACAGCGTCATGGAGCGTGTGGATTCAGGGTTTAGGCGCGCTACGCCGCAACTTGGCTGTTCGGGTGATTGCGGACCCGGCGTCACCCGACAATTCAAGCGAGCATCTTCTGCTGGCTGCTGCATCGAGCCAAACGTAGCTGACCACTCCCATCTTTGAGATGGACCAGTCCCATGCTCAATTGAGGGAGCTAATAAGACAGAGCGACTTCGGCCATCGACTTTGCAACTATGCTAAGCTGCGGGACTAGTTGCTAGCTAAGACCTTCGAAACTAGAGTCGACGTCGACGTTCGATGCTCCAGCCCGAGTCTTCCGAGGCGTGCAAAAAATCACTTTTGTTCGCTCTGATGGTGCAACACTGAAAAAAAAAAAAACATGCTGATTACCTACAGATGACTAATGGTGTCTCCACGTCTGCAAGCGCCGCTTTGGCCAGCTGCGAAGTTTCTGGATGAGCTTCTCGTAGGAAGGAGCCTTATTTCTTTCTTCCTTTCTCGCTTCATCCCGTCGTCTGCTTCTCAACACGCAGCCGCACATCGAAGAGCCATGAGCCAGGCACCAAGAACCAAGCCGTTGGCGGTAAGTCGCTCAACCGAGACGCTGTTCCACAGGTGCAGCTCCCCCTTCGAGTCAAGCGTGCAATGACTGACGAGTTGTTCCCCTTTCCTCCTCCTTCTCGTGCCTCCTTCTTGGTCCACGCAACAATCGCACGGACTTTGCCTCGGCGATTCGCTCGGCGATAACGTCCGTCAATGACAGACGCTGCACGCAAGCGCGCCGTCGTTCAAGCCGCTCATCCCAACGGCTCTGCTGCCCTACATCGCGTTTGTGATGCTCTCGTCCGTCTTCCTCGCCGCGTTCTACTTTACAACGTAAGTCCAGCCCAGCATCGAAGCACACAGTAGCGTACTACACAACTTCGATGAATTCAACCCCCATACTGACCGCTCTGAGCTTGCTCTCTTCCTAACCGATGCTGCGACGCTCGTTCCACTGTTCAGACTGCCAAAGAGGAGCATCACTACGAAAGAGATCGTCGTCGGCGTCGTTGCAAGCCTGCAGGCGGGCTTCGGTGTCGTTGCCCTCTTCAACGCCGTGGGTGTCTACGTATGATCGCATACCGGCTTCGAAGCACCGTGACAATATATCCTTTTCGCAGTACCGCCAGAAACTCGCATCGTATGCTGTCATTGCGTGGTTGATGAATGAGGCGAGGACCGGAGGTATTCAGGAGAGAAGTAATGTTGCATCTCTGAGGCCTGCTGAAGCAGTCCGAGGTTGTCCTGCGTTGAAGGTGTCGATGAGCTGTGTTGGCTTGAGACAGTGATGTCCGCTCCAGTCAACTCACGAATCTCCGTGCCATTCAGCTTGTTTCGTGATCTAATTGGGACGGCCATGAGCAGCTTCTTGAAGCAGACAGCGACCTTTTGCAGCTCAGAAGGTGCTTGCCCCGCATTGCTTTCCCTGAGGCGGTTTTTTTTTTTTTTTTTTTTTTTTTTTTTTTTTTTTTTTTTTTTTTTTTTTTTTTTTTTTTTTTTTTTTTTTTT